>JAJJID010000189.1:0-72921 GCA_022204955.1 Macrophomina pseudophaseolina
TGCACGATAAGCAAAAATTTCCCAAAAGACTCTAGCTCGCCAACAGTATCCGTGGTGCGAGCTTGTAGAGAAATCAGCTATTTTGCGCATTCTAAGAGCTGTCGGCGAGACTTAAGGCGATCAGCCTACGAGCCTGAATGATGACAAGTGCCAGGTCATCTAGTTGTTGGATTGCCTATTATTCTCTTTAATTTTTTGGCGAAGCAGGGGGAGACGAGCATTCGACCAATGGAACCCAGTGCACGTGATTTTTTTCGTTAGCGCGACGCGCTCGCGTCATGCGGATGCGCTCCCCGGACGTGTCCCGTACACCTCCGCACATTCGTCCGTCCTACCTTCTCCTAGTGTTACACTGAAGCCATGCAAGGCGATTCCAGGGCGCCGCACGATGTTATTGACCTTGGCAGCGACCAGAGCGCCGAGCCTAGCGACGCCGAGCCGGACAGCGATGACGCCACCGGCATGTCTGACGGCGAAGAGAGCGTCGTCGGCACCAGAGATTTCGAGAACCTGTTCCTGGACGTTCTGGACTCAATTTGGTCGAGCAATTCAGGCACATTTGCTCATTCCGCACCCATCAGCGATGCTGTGTTCAAGGACCCGAAGATTCACGTCGATTCCATCGGCACGATTTCATTGCCTTTGAGCTCAGAAGATGGGGAGAGATTGAGCGGCCTCTGCCGGAATGCCGAAATGCCACCCGGCTCGTTTCAAGTGAAGAACCCGCTTTGGGATCAGCGCGTGTTGCCGGCTCTCGTGGGGCAGGTTATTAGGGAGCTGGGCATTGAAGGGAATGAGAGTGGAATTGGGGCGCAGATTCGGAAGATGGAGCTGTGTGCGCAGGGGCAGCGGCCAGAGTACAAGAATCAGTAGGGTCAGTGCTCCACGGCGACGATAATGTCTACTTACTTTTAGCAGGGAAAAGACATCTGGGTTGATCGCCACCCTTGTTGTCTGCTTACCGTCGCCGCATGAGGGTGGCCATGTACATACGAGCCTCGAGTCGATGAAGAGGGAGCTTAGAGTATCCGAGAACCAGCCGTCTTTCCTGTGTTGGTACGTTCCAACAATTCTAGTCAGCCGAGCTTACCAATTAACGTAATTAGGTACCATGATGTCGAGCAGGGAACGGAGGACGTGACGTCCGGTTACCGCTGGGCACTCGTCTACGATATCATTAATTTTGAGCAGCCTGACTTTGGTCTCTCTGTTGAGAGGGTGTCTCATCCATTGAATTCTCTGCATGACATCTTCAGGAGCTGGAAGCTCACTTCCGACGAGCTGGAGCAACGATATATCTACGTCCTCACGGACACATACGAAGGACCTTCGCTGAATGTCGACATGCTCCACGGAGGAGATCTTCAAGTGGCGCGAGCCTTGAAAGAGATGGGTTCACAGGATGGTTTCACAGTTTTCCTCGCGCGCATCGAGAGCAGGAAGCGGGGAACTGTCCTTGTGAGCGAGTGGGAGGACGACTTGCACGATTATGGCACGGTGCACGAAATGGAGTCGGTACACCACGAACAATTATTACTCAAGCAAGTGGTGAGCCTTTACGGACGAACTCTCGTCGACGACGTATCCATTCAGAAGAACCAAATCCTCCAGGAGGACTGGACTGTCCATCATCAGCCCGAAGAAGATGACCTGGAGGACATATATTATGGCGGTGATGCAATTGCGACACACATTTTCGAGGGCGTTGTAGGTACATGTACTTGAAGTTGCTGGAGAGCGCTCATTGACAGAATACTTCCAGGCCCTTGTCACCCTGCCACATCGCGAGGCCATGAATTTTCTTGTCCACAACGGCTGCCCGCCCGATGCCGTCCTAAGCTATTTGCGTGAGCAACATGGGAATGATCCAAGCGATCCCAGGGTTATTCGCCAATTCAAAGACTTCCTGCTGAGCGCATCAGTCGATATCAGACTACACGGTGATAAGCATGGGTCGTTCCCCTCTATTATTGAGGCGTGCGTGCGATTAAAAGATCCTGATCTCTTCAATTCCGTTGCACTGCCTATCCAAAGGCCCTTACCCTCTAAGTTACTTACCGAGTTGTTTGAGTGGGCACGACAATGTGGGTTCCGCCCACTGCAGGAAGGGTGAGTTTAAGTCGGTGTACCTTTTTTGATGGTGGACTGACCCTGATAGCATTGCAAAACTGATTCCTGATGACGGGACGGTGTCGGATGCGCATGTCTTTCTTGAGAGATTAGCAGAGCCGAGGCCAGTTGGGGAATCCCTTGCCGAAGCCGACGTGGATTCCAGTCTTCAGGAATTCAAGGATCAGAAGACTCAGGAAGTGCTTGAGAGGGCCTCGAAGCTATACATGGAAGATCTTACGTCGCTCGAGAAGATTCTCGCAACGACTGCATCGTTTGAACAGACTGCTCCTAAGTGAGTTTGCTTTTAACGGATACCAGGCCTTGCACTGACCAGTGTATTTTCGGAAGAGTGGTCAATGCGATCGTGAGAGATATGAGAAATACTCCGATCGTTCTGCAGTTTCTAGAACGACTCCTGGGTATGGCCACACTATTGCCGGAGAACTTTGTTTCTGAGAGCTTCCAGAAGATCTTCAGGAGCATGGCACCTGTTTTTTCACTGCGTCACGACCCCGCAAAGTTAACCAAGGCCTCTTTGACACCTCAGCCCGACCCCTACGCCTGGTACACAGGTCCTGCGCCGCAACCGGACACGCTATGGACACCTATTGCTCGAATGCGCCATATTCCCGGTCCAGAGTGTGAGACACTTGCGCTTGTCATCGCGAGGGCGTTAAAATGGGAGCTAGAGGATGAGGCTGTCGTCATTCTACGAGTGCTTGCGACAGAATGTGATCTTGTTCAGTCCCGTGATTCCGGGGCCATGTTCTCTCCCTTCATGAAACTTTTGCCGCAGACGATGAAAGAGGAAGGTCTGATTCCATTTGACAGTTTCCCAAAGATAAGAGCAGTGTACCAGGCCTTCATCATGGCTCACTTCAATCGGTTTGTGGGCAAGGAGCCGCTGTTCGGATGGGCACGCCCGCCAGGCAGACCGGGCGAGCGAGACAAAAATATTTACGTTGAAGACTGCCGCCACTTGGATGTTTTCCTGCAGAGCCCGGAGTACATCGTCGCTCACTTTCCGCTCGCACAATACCGACAGCAGAAATTGAAGCAATATCTTCCCGCGGACGCCGACTGCGACTACCACACCGCGGCAAACGGCTGCCTCGTCATCAAGAAGAAGAAGTCAAAGTGGATCAGCCTTTGGAAGACGTGGAGATTCGATGGCGAATTGTTCTTCCGGGATATTAACAGCTTGGGTGAGATCGTTGACCTGAGTTCGATCCTTAGGAAGGAAAACGGCCGGATTCTTCGATCGGCTGAGGCAAGGATGCATGAGGAGATTGCTGAGCGGGAAGTTGATGTTCTGCCCCACAATATCTATGAATGGAATGGAAGTTATCGGGCGCGACTTCCTCCAGCAGGGCGGTACCCTCTAGCACCGGGCCAGAATGCCCCGCCCGCAACCGGATCCGCGGCACTGATCCCCGGAATACAATATCGTGCCGGAATACCGCAGTATGGGCTTCCTCCAGACAACCAGGCCGGTAATCCAGCACAAGGCTACGCTTTACCCCCGTTTCAGAGCTTATATCAGGCATCACGGCCATTGGCACCCATTGCTGGCAACATAGTCCCGCCTCTGAATCCACCGGTAGCAGGAATGAAGCGTACCGCTGAAGAAAGTGGTGTGGCCACGGAGGGAGTCAGAGAAGCTGCGAGGAGAAAAATTTACGGGCCTCGGTTGTTTGATCTGACGGGTGAATAGATCACGCACAAAGCTGTGCTATTTGATAAGCTTGCGGATACCCATCGATTTGCTGATAACGGAAGGCCAGTGACTTTCAGCCTCCTCTCGTTGCTACATCGTAGGGAGAGATGGTTGTATTAGGAATCATTTATTTTCTATCATCTGCTCTTTACTTTCTACAGGTCTAATCTACCATCGTCAGCTCGAATGGAAATGGCGTAAACTTCGGACAGCGCTTCGATGAGGAAATAGTAGTTTATCGTCGTTTTTCTCACCGAACCCGCCTCTGACTTTGACAACAAGAGCAAGCCCCTGGCGGAAAAGAGGATCGGGAATATTCTTGAGCAGAGCCTGCCAATCGCGATTACCATCTCTATGTCCCAAGCAGATGCGAAGGGCGAGCCAATCTGGCGGGCCATGGGAATATGTATGCCAGCCGAATTACCCTGCTCCCGAGCCTAATTGTTCCTCTATTGGAGATCCTCCGTTAGCCATCTTCATGGATAGCTTGCAAATCATTGGATACAATGACAAACTGGAGCAGCGAATATAATACGAACAGTACTGACGCCGGTTCCGCAGCCACGTCAGCAGGAAGGACCGCAGAGGCAGCCGTTAGCAGAGATGTCAGGAGCAGCGCTATGCAGCTTCAGCATGTTGCATCCGAGCAGGAAAGCTCCCGGAAAATGGACATTCCCCACTCGGAAATAAGGATGAGAAGAAGGCGGGCGTGAAGGGGGATGGCTGTGGTGGGTGATGTGGTGGATTTGGCGAGGATGGCGAGGGAGAAGCTGACGGAGAAACGAAGAATCAAAGCGTACGGAAAGGGGCAGGAGCAACGGTGAGTGGCACGATCAAAAAAAAAAAATAGATAGAAGAGCGAAAGGGACTGGAGGATGAGGAGAACACTAGCAGCATCCACACGAAGTGAGATGGGGAAAATGATAAATAGGCAATGGCAAAATAGGAAAGGAGGGGACAGGAAGCAGGACGCGAAGATTGCGGGGGACGTGTTGCAAAATGGGTTGACCAAGTAGCGGCATGGTTAAAAGCAGCAGTACTGGCGAAGTTGTCTTCAATGTTGTAAGGTAAGGGCTGGACTCTACGGTTACTCTGTCACGTTGCACGGGAAGAGCTGCAGGGATTGTGCGGCTGTACCCGAGGTTTGTGGTTAAAAACAACCTTAACCTTGTCGACAACAATGCACAACGCCTTACCACCGTCTGCTATATGAATGACTGCCTACCTAATACCACGCCTAGCGGCTGCTGCCTGGCACTGGCTCGCCTCTGCCTTGGAGGAGCCCTATTGCACCTAAGAATAGCGGTGCACACGAGGCTGTGGCCGGTTAAAGATCCCGATTGAGATCAACCGTGCGACAGTTGCCCCGTTGTGGCTGTTGCCAAGCTTCCTCTAAAATCCTTCCAGTCCGCAAGGAGCAATATCGACAGGCGACGACCAATGGCGGGCCGGCAGTATCTGACTTGTGTCTCTTCGCGTATCCTACGCGCCGCAACCATGTGAGTCTGCGGTGTCACTTCGTTCCCTCAATTTCGTATCCCCACAGCGAGCATAGCCACTGAATGCATATATCTGTCGTCAGTGTGCTACTGTATTTTTTTGCCCTTTGACACCCAACCAGCTTTTCACCATGGCACGTTATGGCTCTCCTCTCGCCTGCTTCGGCATGTTCGACGACTCCGGCGCCAAAGCCAGCATCGCAGTACAATGCATTCAATTCGCCTTCCTTGCCTTCACCCTCAGCTCGTGGGTGGTAGCCCAGAGAAGGACTCCGCACCAATTTGAAGTCCTGAAATGGCGCAACTTCGGTCTCGCCATGGTGTCCTGGCTCATGCAAGCTCCACCACTCCTGCCCAGTACCCGGAGAACTCTCGCTGACCGCATCCCAGCTACACCATCTTCGGCATTATCGAGTTCTTCCTGCTCGGCTGCTCTCTTGACTTAACCCTTGCCGACTCCTACCGCCTGAGCATCGTCGCACACATCTTGCACTGGATCGCGCTGGCCCTCACCTTCGCCACCGTCCTCCTCGCCATCCCCCGCGGCTTTGACCGCCTGCGCGACCCCACCACCGCCCTCACCACCCGCAGCACCTGGACCCTCGCATCCCGCGTTCTACTCGGCCTCTTCACCCTCTTTACCATCGTCTACCTCTGCCTCTTCGTCTGGGCCTACCAATCCGCCATCGACAGCTACAACTCTGACCGCTGGTGGTCCTCCTCCTCGACCAGCCTGTCCGCCTTCCCCCAATACATCTACGTCTACATGGCGCTCACAACGACCTGGTTCGTCCTTCTCCTCGCCAGCGCGATCAAGTCTCTCCAAAGCCTGCGCCATGCCACCGCGAGCTGGCGCGTCTCCCGCGCGCTCAAGGCGTGGACGTGGGCGCTCGCGCTCGCGCTGTTCGCGTGGGGCACTCTTATGACCTTCTTTGCGTTCTGGGATACGCTGGGCGTGCACGTGTGGCCGTACTCCAGCTCGTACCTCGCACAGAACTTGTGCGAGTTGGTGCTGATCACGTTTTTCATGCTGCTGGCGCTGCTGGCGGTCGCGCAGGTGGCGAAGGGCGTGAGTGCCATGCTGGCGCATCCGGATCTGTATGCCGTGCGGCGGAAAGAAAACGAGGTGGGCAGAGATGTGGAGGGGGATGCCCAGGTGGTGCATGATGGCGTTGTGCACTAGCTGGTGGTGGTGAGCCTGGGGTTTGTCGTCTCGGTATACGATGAGCGACGGTATGACTGCATGGTTTCGCCTTTTTTTTTTTTACTAATACCTTCCTGTACGGCGTAGACAGAGTGGAGTTCATGTGTGGAGATTCCCCCTGCGTCGTGGTGACTTTAGATGAGAGACGGCTATTGTCCTGTTCCTACTGTTTCGTATACATGTATTTAATCATTATACATTAATAACTACCATTCACATCAGCATTCTCATACCGGCATTGTATCATCAGCGACATGTAGACAGCCAGTTCGCAGTGCCTTCTCGTTGTCTGGTAGCAGCCTCATACGGCGGCGGCGGCGGCGGCCCGTGGGCATGCCCATCAAGCTTGCCAGTTGAAGAGCTTCCTTCAACGGAGCTCGCTTCTCTCTCATCTGTACCGACCATAGCCACTGATTGATCCTGCCGTCCTACCGCGCCCTTCCTCACTTCAGCAACCTGTCGACGTCACCGCCACGCACCGCCCACCAACGCCAGCACAACTGCCGATCCCCCAGTCCCGCCCACAAGCTTGATCGTTTCCATCGTACTCTGGGGACCGGTCCCACTCCGAGATTTCGTCGTTGTCGTCGTCATCATCGTCTTTGGAGAGATCATCTGCGGGAATCGAGTCAGCACCAGGCGGGTAAACGGAGGAAGAGGATGGAGCCGCTGTTGCTGACATTGAAGCTGACGCAGACGCGGGGTGCTGGCCGATGCACACGCCGCCGTAGATGCTGGCGCAGTTGCCCTGGCAGCTCTACTGCTCGGAGGCGGCGAGCGGGCCACCGGGCTGGCGGAGCGCATTGAACTCGGTGCAGTTGCCGGCGCTGTAGGCCACGACCTTGAACGTGGGGTGGACGGATTGGATGGAGGCGAGGGAGATGCCCCTGCGAGCAAAGAGTAGATGGTGAGCACAGTGATCAGCAAAAGGGGGGACAGGTATTGCTTCGACCTCACCTCCAGAAATTACCCGCCAGGTCGATCCCACCGGGTCCGACGCTCTCGAGCTTGTCAGCAGACAAGTCGAACAGGCCGAACTCGTCGGCGATCTTGAAGAGGCCATTGATGCGCTCGAGGCTCGGGATCTGCAGCTCGGAGAAGTAGTGGTAGCCGGTGACGATGAAGCTGCCGTTCACCTCGACAAGACTGGGCATGCGGAGGTACTGCAGGCCCGGCCGCATGGCGTCGGTCTCTGTGAAGAGGATGCCGGCGCCGACGTAGGTGAGCTTTGGGAGTTCCACGGTCACGGTGTAGGAGTTTTGGTTCTTGAGGACGCCGCCGATGCGCTCGAGCGAAGGGATGCGGATCATCATCCAGTCGTGCGCTGTCAGGTCGCCCGTAATTTCCTTCATGCCGTCGAGGGTGACGGTGGAGTAGAGGGGCCCATCAGCGAGTACAACGTTGCCGGTGAAGGTCGAGCAAGCGGCGCCGATGGCGTCGGCGTCGGCCTGGCTTCTGATGGTTTTTATGCCTTCGCACACTGCAAGCCGTCAGTATTTGTAAAGGTATAATATTCTGGGACTGAAGAACTACAAGTTGCATTCTGGGCCGTAGCCACCGCCGCGAGGACCGATTCCAAAGTCAATTGAAGAACTCTGGACACCATGCTTTCTGAGATGATATCGGAAGATGATGCATTCAGACATCCAAAGAACATAAAGCGAATTTATTGAAACCTGAGCTTCAAACAAGCAGTAAAGTATGTCATTATTGTTCCTAAGTCACTGGTCGTATCACGGGCAAAGTCCGTTCCTGGATAATGGACGACACCGAGCTTTTGGGCCCAGTCCATCTCACGTGCTAAATACGAGATTGTCAAAGAATTCACGGCACAACCCGGCCGGGGGTCTTACAGGAAAGCTTAGCCAGTGCTAATTACGCAAGATTTCATAAGGCTATCATTTGCTGATCAGTGTGTATACGAACACCTTAAAGTCACCTCAGGGCTCTCGCCATGAATTTTCCCACATCTCAAACTCCTCAAAGATGAAGAAAGCCCCTTATTGCTGCGGGCACGTCCGTATTGTTCCTGGTGCCAAGCGCTGGCTGCAGCGGAGGATTGCGCCCCCACAGCCGCACAGCCAATCGCTTCGGGCATAATCCCACAACCTGGTCGATTATTGACTTTGGGACTGCCTTTTTCGGCGCTTCCAGGACAATTCTCAGCGCGGAATTCGATAACTGCACAGTACCTGTTTCTGACGTTGATTTATCCGGTCTCATTACTTGTGCGGATATAAAGAACTGGCCCTTCATGGGGCCGAAGCGCCGCCTGGAGCATTCTACGCTCCTGCACCGCGGGAAATGCTCTCGGAATAAATACCGCTTCCCCTCCCATGGCCGTCATCCTTCGTATCATGGTACATCAACAGTGGCGACATGACGTCCGTTCTTTTCAGGGGATATGGATACACGTTCTGCGGATACCCCTCGCAAATCTCCCTATCCGCACAGGAGACATGACACGCTGGCAGATCTCACTCCTCGTACAGGGACACAATAAGCCCGTCAATCTCATCCTGAGTGGAGCTGTCTCATGTCGAGCATGTTTCAGGCTGTTCGCAAGGTGTTTATGGTGTAATACGTCAGACACACTGGGGGTTTTGCATCGCTAATTTCAATAAAAATTCTAAAGCTCTTATAACGTACCCGGCAAGCGAGCCGCGCAACCCACCAAATCTAGCTATATAAATAGCTATAAATGTCCAGATTTCTCCCTAACGCCTGAAGCAATCAATTGGAAAATTAGGATTTAACTTCTATCTCATCTGATTCACGCATCAGACACGTCTTAATATAGTGTCCTGGCTCACTACAGCGTCCACACCGCCGTTGAGCTGGTATGTTACCACTGTGTCGCGGTCGCGATTGACGCGTTTTTTGCACAATTTGCGTATTAATATTAGCCTGATTAATTAGCTGAGATCCCTCTGCCTTTGTTAGGGTCCCTTGCTTCTGTATTCGCTTTTTTTTGGCGTTGTTTTCGGCGTGTTGCGGCCTCGTTTGCCTTCCGAAGGGCTGCGTTCTCTGCCTTGAGTAGCTCTAGCTGCGCGGCCATCCGATGCGCACCCTTTAAGAACTGATCCACTGCATCTGTGATTGGTGTTGGTGAACTATCTTGATGTCGTACGATCTTGCCCTTAATAAGCTCTGTTTGAGATACCATTTGGGCTCGATTAGCTGGTGTTTTCGTAGACCACGGGGCTTCGTCTTCGGCTGGGGGGGTAGGTGTCCGAAGCTTCACATTAAGCTTCGAAATCATAGCATCTGGATCGTACGGGACTAGTCCTGCACCTCTAAAGCCTCCGCGGATGTTATCTGGTGTGATTGACGTGTCGAATGCGGCTCGAAATGCTGGTAGGAATTCGACCTTTGTGATGTGGTTGATGCCGTTGCGCATAAGGTCGCTGACTTGAGTGCCGTACGCCTTCTTTAATGGCCTAAAACAACCGACATCGAGAGGCTGCAAGAGATGCGATGAATGCGTAGGTATGTAGAGGGTAACAATGTTGTTCTCCTGGCAATATAGCTTAAATTGCGTGGTTGTATGGCTTCCGTGGCTATCTAGAATGAGTAGGCGTCGCGTTCCTTTCGTACGAGTTCTTGTGCGCTTGTCGAAGTGCTTAAGCCATTTAAATTCGAGGTTACTAGTAGTCTAGCCATTATCGCTTAATGTAATAGCCTAATTAGATGGTATATCGTCGCCCTCGTACTATGCGGATAGATGATACTGCCCGGCGAAGATGACGAATGGTGGGATCGCCCAGCTAAGCGCGTTAATTGCCTAGATAGCTGTGACCCACTCGCGATTACCTGGCTGTATCGATTTAGGTCGATTTCGCCTCTCCGTGCCTGTAATAACTAGTTCGGTCCCGATGATACCTATTATAAAGCCTATCTTATCGAAGTTGTACGTGTCGTTATCTAGGATGCCATGCTTCTCTTTAACGTTATGGATAAGCTTGAGCCAGAGCCTAATAACCTTAGGATCCTCTATCTTGGCCCTCTGATAGTCGTATTTGCGATTAAAACGCGTTTTGAGCTTAGGCTGCCGATTGACGAAGTTTCTAGGCCACTTCTCGCTAACCTTGCGACCACCGCGTCTAGTGAGGATGTGATTGGCTATATCTCCAACACGGCGAAGGCTAGGAGGATGTCCGTGTGAATCTAGGTCTAGAATGTGTCGTACAAGGACCTCCTCTTCTAGATCTGTAAGAAGCCTTGAGTTGGGTGTGCAATCGCGTCTTGCGCGGATTCCGGCGCGTCGATCGCGAAGGGTGGTCTTAGGCGTGTTATATGTCTCTGCAGCGCGTCTAACGCTTCGAAATTGACCCTGATTGATAGCCTGATTTGCTAGCTGCAATTTAGTTTCTTTTTAAGCGCGAGAAGCTTGTGGTTGTTGTTGTTGCATGGTTGTTGTTGCATAAGTGGTTATATTTTCTAGGTCCGGTGCGCGGCTCGCTTGCCGGGTACGTTAACCTAAGTGGGGTTTCCTGGTTATTAATAAATGAGCTTCATGATCTACGCGAGCAGTAACAAGCCAGCCTATGAAGATTCGAAAGAACGAATGAGTTCAAGTATGCTCTCGTACGTGAGAGGTAGAGCAAAATATAAATACAAGTTATCAAAAAGGAGTGCGGAGTCAGCGTGAAAGGAGGGTCATTCGAACGGTGGTTAAAGCTCCTGTGGAGGGTTCCATCGGAACAGTTGAGGTGCCGTGTCCACTCCCTGATGGTGGATGTGGGATATTCAATTTTACAAACAATTTCGAGCACCTGCCCTGCAGCGAAGCCTTCAAGTTCATTTCACTTCACCAGCAGGAGCCATTCTGATACCAATAATAAAAGTGTCATCACATGGTTTAGCCCCTTTAACCTACCAATCTACCAAGCTTCGGGCTGGGCCTATTCCTCGGACTCACAAAGGCTTCAAACTGGACACAATTCCCACGTTAGCATTGTTGTCGGCCCTGCTAGAGCAGCGCACCGTACCAACACTGCCTTCATTCTACCTCCGCCTCCTCCAGTGCTGAGAGAATCATTACTTCATTTCCACTGACAGAAACCGGTACTGTAGTCCATCAAAATCGGCTCCGTTAAAGCCTGATGTAAGCTGCAACGACTGTAGTGGCACCGCCCGGCGAAGAAAATCGAGAATCCCAACTCTCTTGGCGCGCCAGTGACGGCAGTGTCTACACAATCTGGAACCGTCATCACCTCGTCTGCTGCCAGCAACCCCAGCCCAACCACTGGGGTCATGGCCGTGCCGGCCACCAACTTCCTTGGCTTCGTATCAGAAGCCCGGGATGGCGCTCCAGCCTTTAAGCTTAACGGAGACCCGAGATCTCCGTGCTCGTACCGGGATCCCTCTCCACAGCTATCAAGATGATCGACGGGCCTACGTCGATCGTTGGCTGCGGACCGACGACGGACTGGCCATGGTGAGTTGCTTAGCGTGGCGTGGAAGGATCCCGGCGATCACGGTACATCCGACACAAGCGCGTCTGAGATTGCATTGACGTCGTATTTCAACACCGGCATTTCCCTCGGTATCTCGGCGTTAAAGGCACCGACGCCAGGCCCGATTGCAGTAGGAAGATGTACCGCGTGGGCAGATGGAGAACAATTGCGCCTTTGAAGGTTCCAAAAACCGTTGCGGCTCTCTCATGGTGGTCGTAACCTGTTTCCCGATGGTCTATCTGTATTAAGGTGATAATTATGTGTAGAAGATAGTCTCTAGGAACGCAATTCTAATGTACAGGTCTATACGTGAAACTCATGTCTTCGTTCAAGCACCCACTGTGTAACGCCAATCCCGTACGAAATGATCCGCAAATTGAATGCTGCGGAGAGTTTTGATGTATGCCTGAGGCAGGCTCGCCGCTGGAAAGCCTGGCTTTTCCCATGGCGGAAATCCCGCTCATTCCCACGCCCGCGGCATCTTCATGATGTGGTCCACTTCTTGAACAGTCTTGCCTTTCCATAGCAGCCCAACTTCCGTCCATCGGGGAGACTCCACATCGTCGTCATCTTCCAGGTGCTTTTCCTTTCCCACAAGCTCCTTGTCCAACGAGCCTTGTTCCAGCTTCATCGGAATGTCGCTTTCGAGCAATCTTCTCCTGATGTACGAGGCCAGCGGCTCGGCCTCTTCGCCCCACTCCACCATCTTCTTCTCCATCCTCTCCCTGACGGCATTCATCCGAAAGTTCGGAACCCACTCTGCATCAATTTCCTTTTTTCGGAGAGCATGCGCACGTGCGGGGTCACTCTCGACGCTCTTAATCCAGCGCTCTACGCGCAAACGACGCGCATCCCGGTATCCGTTCTGATAGGCGCGATGGTTCTCGTTGCCCAGCAGCACGGCCTCGAAAGTCTTGAAGTCGAGCTTCCTGTCAACCACCTCAGGGCCAAAGTACGCCCACTTCGCATCGCGATCCCTCTTGAACCGGCTTGCCTGGAGGAAGGTCAGCACAAAACTGCCCGCAAATAGAAGCAGCAACGCAAGGGGCAAGACGCACCAAAACCTCCCCTCTCCGCCTCGCCCTCAACTCCTCGCCGAACAACGCGTCCACCAAGCCCTTCCACTGGACCTCGACCTCGAACACGCCGTCGCCCTCCCTGACGACCTCCCACCCGCACACCTCCGTGTCCTGCACCACCCCCCTCAGACAAACCATGTGGCCGCCAAACCCCCTCAGCCCCTCCCTCCTCAGGTACTCGCCCCAAACGCCGGCGCCGGCGCCGTCGCCCGCTTGCTCCTCCAACGCCAGCACGCTCCCCCGCCTCCTGACGTCCACCGGCGACTCCTCGAAGCCCCGCCACGGCCGGGCGCGCAAGACCGCCTTGGCGCCGTCGGCTGGGTTGAGCCGCTCGAACGCCAGCCGCGACCGCGGGATCTGGAAGGTGCACACGTGCAGCCAGTCGCGCAGGTGCGTGGTGGGGAAGACGCGCTCGGCGGCGGCGCGCAGCGCGCGCGAGGTGGCGCGCGCCGCGAACCAGAGGTGCGGGAGGTCTTCGGTCGAGCGGACGAGCGAGAGGATGTGCATCCAGAGTTCGAGAGCGAGGGCGGGGCATTTGGGGGTAGGCGAGGGAGGAGAGGCGGTGGTTGTGATGCTTGTCGTTGTTGAGATTGGCGAGGGTTGTTGTTGGTGAGAGATGGACGGTGCAGGGGGGCTCTGCCGCTGTTGCTGCTGCTGTTGCGGGGGCGGGAGTTGGTGGAGAACGACTGCGCCGGTGGGTGGTTTGGCGCGCAGCGCTGGCTCGACGGCGGCAGCAGCAGGGCCGCCGAAGAGGCTTGAGCCTTCGGCGCGAGGCTCGAGGGCGGACGGCATTACTAGCACGATGTATTGTAGGAGGAAGTAGAGAAAATCCGTGAGGTCGGATGCCCGAGAATATGACAGAGAAAGGATCACGATGCTGCGGAGAGTAAAAGGAGAGAAAGCACAGGATGAGGCAGCGGGGGGTGTGCAGATTAAGTTTTTCAGCAGCGGGTGAGAAATGCGGGCGTGGGCGGGTAGATCTAAAAGCCAAACAGGTGTCTGGACTTGCATCGTACGATGGGACCGTTTCGCGACTCCTCATGGCCATCGGACCAGCGACCAGACAATCAAAGCTTGGGCGTTTCATCGCCCCAGCCCTTCTGAAAAGCCTGCCACGTCATTTACCACGAGGTGCTGGCCCGGAAGCCACCAAAGCTAACATTTGGCGTTGTTCTGGAAGGTCGGCCCACGCGCCGGCCTTGGCTCCGTGCGCGGTCCCGATGCGGCAAGTTGAAGTACTACGAGCACGCCGTTGCAGCCACATCTGGCCCATTCCTTCTCGCCCCCGAGCGAACTGAGAAATCCGACATGCGGTTCCGCCGCCGGGATTCGCCGACCACACGCGGACCCTGATTTTCAGGTACGAGGGCGCACCGGCCGGTCCATCCGACGCGTTCGAAGTGCTTTTTTTGGTTCCATCGGGGAGCGGTCGGTCAGTGGGCCATCCACGGTCCCTCCAATCCAGTGGCACGTGTTATGATAGAGCCAAGACACGGGCGGCTGCGCAGGAGGGCGATGTTGTTTGAGGCAAAGAGCGCGCGCTACAGGACATCCTCATCGGAACAAGAGCCTGATGACTACGTGCAGGTAATTCTTCGTCCGGCGGACATCCATGAGCATGCATTAAACTCGGGAGGGCGGAGAGACAACCGGCACAGCATTTGTGGAAATCTTCGCATGGGCCTCTAGATTTACCTCTCCAACACATCCGCTCTATACGACCATCAGCTCTACCTCTACCAAGCAATTCCGACATCTTTCAGCCCTTAGATCTTCGGCTCCGCACTCACAAAGCCGTTTACCACCGCTGTCATGAGCTGATTGGCGATGGCAGTCGAGGGTGGCAGTCTCAAGCCACCTGGCTTGTATTCCGGGCCGGGATCCTCCCCCAGCCCACTCGTGCCGATCCTTAGCGCCTCCCTGACTTCGTCAAAAGTGAACCATTTCGCATCCTCCAATTCAGCATCGTGCCCGAGATGGACCGTCTCCCCTTCAGGGATGGCCTGGCCAATGGCGCCGATCATCAAGTTTGCGGGATAAGGCCACGGCTGGGTCGAGTGAATGACGACACGGCCGAGATGGATACCACTCTCTTCCCATACTTCACGCCGAACTGCCTCTTCCACCGACTCGGCCGGTTCGAGGAATCCCGCAAGCGTACTGTACCAATGCGGCGGCCAGCGACGCTGCCGGCCGAGCATTAACCGCTGGCCGTCATGCGAGACAACAGCCATGATGACAGTAGGGTCGGTGCGCGGGAAGCAAAGATTTGAAACGCCGGTCCTCGTGGCGCATGGCGGCCGCTCCGGCGCATCTTCCGCCTCGCTCATTTTGTCCGCGAGGTCCTTCGGCGGGCAAGTGCGCTTGAACTAAAATTGACCCGACATGTTAGTCTGCTGGGCTTTTCCATCATCATTCCGTTCACTTACCCCGCCATTCGTAGACAGCGTCTTGTGGCCACAGCCAGCGCAGTAGGGGTTTCGCGCATTCCAATCGAGCAGGTGTCGGCCCTCGGCGTACATGGCGGCTATTGGCGAGGGGAAGCGTGAGTGGTAGATCGTGGGCACTGCATGAACCAAAGTTACCACATACCTTCCGGGGCAACAAGGGACAGCTGCATCCGACCTTGTGCAAAGTAGAGGCCTTGGCCTTCGAGTTTCTTGTTTAGGGCTTCTGCCGCCTCGGTCACACTGGCGCGCGGAGTGACATCTAGAGCCCAGTATGGCTGTCCGGCGTAGTGCTCCTTGTAGGAGAAGCCGTCCTTCCGCTTGCTTTCATCCAGGCCAAGGAAGACCAGCTGGGGTTGGTACACGGAAGAGTTGTAGTTCTTGATAAGGTCGTCTTCGGAGAGCTTGTACGGATCGCCGACTACCGGCTCGACATCTTTGTAAGAGGCGTATGCGAGTTTGTCGGCCGACTTAACGAGCGGATTCAGGTTGTTGAACAAGATGAACCGCGACGTCTCATGCTTGAGGGCTGAGGACAGGAAAGTGGTGTCGGGCCGCAGGAAGGAGACGCGATTAAGCGGCGACCCTGGCGCAGTGCCGTTAGTGTCTGAACGTGCTACGATGGGCGGTGTAGGACCAACCGGCGAAGTAGTTGGCGACTTCCTTGCCGAACTTGCGGGCGAGCATCGAGTCGAGGTTTGCGTGGGCGGGTTCGGGAAGGTCGGGAATGGGGAGTTTTTTGGCACTGCCAGACATGGTCGCGAGAAGACGGACTTGCTCGAGATAGGAGGTCAATTGCATGCACCGAGCTTGGACCGGAGCGAGATTCAGGGGGGCGCAAAGAGGAAATCCAGCGCGCTGAGGAGTTTGGCAAGGAAGAAGTGGTGATGTCCGCGAAGGCCTCGGGACGAAAGGCGGCGGCGCATTTCAGCAGCAATTCGTCATTGAGGGGCGCTTGATTACCAATAGCGGCAGTGAGCTCGGCCCGCCGAGGAGCGCGGGGTAGTAACAGCCCAGAAGACGACGGCGTCCATCGTTCAACCAGAGAAGGTGTCAGCCCGAAAGTGAGGTGGGATATCGTAAAGTGACCTGCCCAGGCTTCGCCATGATGGACCCTTGCTAGCGGCTGCTCCCAACGCCAGAGGGTCGCTGTCGCCTCCGTCGCGCCGGAGTCCACGCTTGCGAGCGGGTCGACGACGCGCACGCGCCTTATCGATAACATTTTTGTGCCGTCGTCTGCGTTCGTCACCACCATCTCCACCACTGTCCACACTCCGCTTCGCCAACATGCCTTTCGAGATCCTGAGCAACGCGCCAGGCGCCTCCGACTTCACCCCACTTCAGGAGCACCAGGAGCAGACCCCCGGCACCTTCTTCGGCGCGAAGCCCGTCCTGCACCTGCACAGCCCTGACACGCAGTTGCTCGTCTCGCAAGCCGACCTCGAAGCCCAATCTGCCTTCCCCGACCTGCGCGCCCCCAGCACTGCCTCTACCAATGGCGTCTCGACCGCGAATGGCGCCTCCGAGGATGTCAAGCTCACCATTCCCAACCTCGACGTCTGGGTGACCTCGCAGTCCGTGCACACCGTCCACTCCCTTCCATTCACAGCAGCAAAAGAACAGTTGCAACCCTAACTCCTTCCCAGGAACCTCATCATCTACTCGTCCGCCGCCAACAAGGGCATTTCGATCCCCTACCCGGACATCACCCTGCACGCCATCCAAACACTCGACGCCACCACCAGCCAGCAGAGCCTCTACATGCAACTCCTCCTCAACGCCTCTGACTTCACAGCCGACGAAGATTTACAGACACTCGAACTCGCGCTCATCCCTTCCTCTTCGACCACCATCGCGGATCTCTTCGCCGCCGTGTCCGCCTGCGCCGACCTAAACCCCGACCCGCAGGACTCTGACTCGGAGGCTGGTGGTGACGACGATATCCAGGCCGGTCTGCCTGGCGCGGGCGGTTGGATCACTAGCGACAACCTCCACGAGCATGTGGATGCTGACGGAAACTTCACCGGCTTTGGTGGTAGCGCGCTCGGTGCGGGTGCGGGCACCGTAAGGCCACGCGAGGACGACTCCGAGAACGTTGAGGAGGATGGCACTGCTGGTGATTCTGCCGCCGGAGGAGAGGATACTAAGTGGAGGCGGACTGAGTAGAGGAATCTGGCCAATTTCTGGCACTAGAAGGAGGAATAAGACGACCCTTTTGGATCACCTGCAGCCAGGTTGGGAACTCGTGCGCCATTCGCCTCGTTCCGGGATATAGAGCGGCACCTCCTCCTTTCCCGTATGCCTCGTTTCCGTGGCCAGGCTGACACGTCGTTCTTGACGCTCCTAGCTCCTGAGGAGCAGAGCGATGCAACCTTCCGCATTTGGGAGGGGGGAAGAAACGAGAAAGGAAAACAAAAATCCATTGTTTCTTATAGTCTTCCCTTAACTAATCAATCGATACCCGCCATATCTAGCTCACGGTTATGAATTAGTTGAGAAATTACCTGAATAACACTCCGCGTTGCTCACGAGGTAGCTACGCCGCACGCACGCATCGCACAGCATGCACCCCGCCGCAGATGTTACGTGTCAAGCTTTCCTTGGAGAGCAAACGCATATGGGAAAAACCTGCGCTCGAGAGAAAAAGAGCACTGTGGCGCTCTCTGACAGTCGCCAGAAGATCCACACGTCCAGCATCCTCGACCACCGAATCCCCGAAGCATGGCCACGCTCTCCAACGTCCCTCCCAGCGCACAGCACCCCGCGCCAAAGGGCTGCGTCCCCAAGTCCCACGCCGAAGTCCTCGTAAAGCGCGCTGCTGCGAAAGAAGTCAAAAGGGCGCGCCAGGCCGCTGCGCTCGCCGAATGCCGCTGCGACTGCGGCAAGCAGTTCTCGAGCAAGGCTGCGGTGAAGCAGCACCGCAGGGACGCATCTGTGCACCAGCAGGGGGATAGAAACAAAGGTTCTGTGCCAGAGGGCATTGCCTGTAGCTGTGGCCGAAAGTTCAAGAGCGTGCTTATGCTACGGCAGCATAAGAATTCCGCGAAGGAGCATAGGTTGCCCAGGCCATTCGTGGACCAGCCGGCAATGGTGGTGATGAGGGGGTTGGGTGATGTGACGGCGGACTTAGCTGGGGTGCTGGAGGGTCTGAGGCTGGACCAGGGGGGAGAAGAGGTGGGCGCGGATGATGCGACGGTGTGTGTGCTGTGTGAGTGTGGACGCCATTTCGATGGCTGGCCGGAGATGTATGCGCATCTACGGAGTTCCACGGTGCACAATCCTGGCGGGCAAGTCACGGTGTATTCTGGGAAGTTGCGCTCTATGAAAGGGTCGAAAGCTGCTGGGGAGGTACAACAGGAGGGACATGTGGGCATGGAGCGCATACAGGTGAAGGCGACTAAAGGCATTATGAAGGACGTGAGTTACAGACGCAGACGAGCTTTCAAGTGCGAAAGTGTTAAACAGCACCTACAGGCCTTTTCGAAGCATAATCAACAGATCGGAGCACCTCAGGGGGTGGGCATACTGCAATCCGGTCCATCCCGGAGCGTGACTGACACTGGAGTCTATTTGGGAAACTCTTCCAAGCAACATTCCGCGCGCCAAACGCAATTTTCAGCCAATTCCTTGAAGGCCTCTGCCAGAGGCAAAGTGACGAACGTTGCCGCACGTGGACCACCGACTCAACCAGATACAGGCACCGTTCGCTGTTCCTGCAGCATGGTGTTCAAAAATGCCACCGCTTTGGCCGATCATCAAAGCAACTCTACCACCCATAACGGATCACAAGCCAAATGTTCCAAGAAAAGCAGAGAGAAAAGCAAGAAAAGCGGTGGTGGAGCGGCAGGATTAGCCTCTCATTCATATGGTTACACATACGATCCATATAGCTACGGCACAGGCTACGGTGGCTGCGAGGACTATAGCATCTGCGACAAAGACTGCGGTTGGTGCGGACACTGCATGGATGGAGTGGATCTGGATGATTGCAATTGGACTTAGGCGTGATATAAGTAGGTTTGACTGCGAAAAACACTAAATGGGATGGTGTTCAGCGGGACTGAACACAAGTACGCGAAAATTTGACAGCACATTACCTTTCGGGTGGGATTATGAATTCCATGGGGAACTTTAAAATTGAAATAGCGTCCTTTTTGACCCTAATTGAAGGGAAAGTTTGTGTATTGTGTCCATGTGCCTCTACGATCTGATTCCCGCTCGGTCACACGCTTCATTCGAGACTAACTAGTTGGAAGCAACAGTCCATAACTAAAGCAGCCCGTCTACAACTCAATCTCCGGCGTGCGCGCCCGATACGCCAACTTCACCGTCGGATCCGGCCTGAAGCTCTCCACCGTAACCACCGTCTTCGGTCTTGCCTCGATCCCCTGCCCCTCCCCGGCAAACCTCCAATCAAACTTCATCAGCAGATGCACGAGCACGATCTTCAGCTCATTACTCGCGAAGAACCTGCCCGGACACGCGTGCCTGCCATGGCCAAATGCATACATATCCGGCGCCGTGGTGACGAACTGCCACCTATTCTCGTTCCCGGGGCGCTCCCTTAACTTCAAAAACCTACGCCCATCATACTCCTCCGCGCCCGCATACAACTCCTCCTCCCACATGGGCAGTACAGGCACCGTCAGCATCGCGCCGGCGGGGATCCTCATGCCGTCGCTCAGCCGCAGCGGCGCGCGCGTCCTCCGGCGCATGTTCAGCGTGCCCGTCGGCGCCAGGCGCTGCGACTCCTTGAGCACCGAGTCCATGAGGCGCAGGCGGGCGAGTGTCGTCTTCTCCCAGCAGCCCGCACCACTTCGCCCGAGCACGTCGACGATCTCGCGCCGCAGCTCCGCGACCAGGGCGGGCCGCGCGACGAGGTCGTACATGACATTTGCCAGGGCGGCCGTGGTCGTGTGCAGCGACGCGATGGTCAGCGACAGCTGGCCGACGACGACGTCGTAGCCAGAGCTCTTGCTCGCCGACACCTCGTCAATCCACTGCAGCGAGTCGAGCGGCCTCTCTGTCCGCTGCTCCCCCTCGCCTTCCGCCGTGCCGGATGCCTGCAGCGCTTCCCTCTCCTTGCGGCGGCGCCGCAGCTCGGGCTCGATGATGCGCGTCGCGGCGGCCTGGAGCGCCATGACGCGGCGGACCTCGGGCAGGAAGGGGCGCACGAGCGGCCTGAGCAAGGGCGGGTAGGCACGCAGGACTGGGATGGCGGCGAAGATGTCACGCGTAAAGGCGATCGAGATGCGCAGCCAGTCCTTGTCGCGGCAGAGGCGCTCGCCCAGGAAGGCACGGCTGGTGACGCGCGCGACGAGCTGGAGGGCGAGCGGGTAGAAGGGGGTGTCGGATGTGGTCCATTCTGTTTGGTCGGGCAGTCAGCACCGCGGGAAGGGACAACTTACGCCGATGAAGTTCAAGTGGCACACGTACCTTGCGGTGCTGGAAAGAGATCGTCAACGGACGCAGATGTCTCCGCGGACAGGATCGGCGTGAGCTTTGCTGAGACACGTCGTTAGCATGATCCGTCGTCGAACGTAGAACAGAACTCACCGAGGGACTGCGTCAACTTGACCCTCACCACCTCGGAGAAGACGCCATCCTGCAGGCCGACATGCAGTGCATCGAAGCCTTTGTAATCCGCCATGAACTCCTACGATCCCCTTTAGCATGTATTACTCGTTCGTCTAGATTTCACCTCCATTCCTAAAGCCAGGAAACGGACCTCCCTGACATAGTCGACGAAGTTGAGATTATTCCCATCCTTTATCTCGTCTAGGTATGCGCGAGGGATCAGGATCTTGTACCCGTTGTCGGTGATAATCTGACACACGCCTTTGCACTGAAGAAAAGAAGGGGAAAGAGAAGAGTCAGCTCAACCTCAAATAGGCTAGTGATACGAACACTGACCTCCTTCAACGCACGCCTGACAGTGCCGACGCTGTCGGCCATGTACCTCTTCTTGGCCTCAGTATAGCCGCCTTCCGCGCACACCAGCGGAATACCAGGATACGGGCGCTGGGAGTTCAGGATGTCGTACAACCAATAAGACAAACATAAGGCAACAATAACACCGAGGATGCCGAGATTTGGCTGCGAAAGTAATGACGACACAGCAAGCTCTTCGACCGCCATATCGTTCAATAGGAGGCAAGTCCGGCGGAGAGACTGATAGGACTGTAGAAGCTTAAGCGTGTTTAAGGTTGGCTTCATGCTTTTATATGGCGAGCTTGACTTGTATATCGGGTAACAGGATTGTGCTCCGAAGCCGGGTTTACGTAGGGACGGATGCAGTCCGGCTCAGAAGCTTAGCCGTAACTTGTGAGTCGGGGACCAGGCGTAGACGGGCAGCCAATCGGCGCCACGGCCTTTTCTGTCGGTAAGAAATAGTATGCCAATGAACCCGGGATCGCGTGCGGGTTTGGCTCTTGCTCAGCCGACGAAGGTGTGCTGTGCTTTTATGCATTCGGGTATCGGGTATGGCCAAGCCGTTGCATCGGAGTCGATCCTTACTCATTGAAGCCGCAGCTCACCTCATGAAACCACTAACATGGTAACGGGCTTGAATATGTGACCACTTGGTAGAGGAAGACCCCAGATTGGTCAGCTTACCTCATTTCTTGGGTTTGGGGTTCGGTGGTGGCTGTAGAATTGCTCCTGGGCTTAGGCACACAAGGGAAAGTTCAGCATCATCGGTTGCACACCCTTCGCCACAAAACTTACCCCACTATCTTTAGGGATGCTTGAAGGTACAGATTGGCCCACTAGCCATTTCTGAAGAGTCATCATATTACATTTGAGTTCCAAAAAGAAAAAAAAGAAACATGCAGCATGTTATAGACGCTGGTTCGCATATATCGAGATATGAAGTAACCAAGACCACGGGCTATGTACGACTGCAGCGCGAAAGGATGAGTCCTCCCAGTTCTGCATATATAATCGTACAGCGATGAATTCACCCTTATTAAGCATATGGCGTAGTCATGCGGGTGCAAATATCGCCAACCTAACTAAACATGCAAATCCGGACCACCACTTGAGCCACTCGTGCGTACAGCTTATCACTGCCTGCTTGACTACTGATGATGTCGCTCTACACGAGTAGAAAGCAGTTCCAAACTAAGGAAAAAAAAAGTAAAAGGAACTCACTCCCAGCAGAATCAGATTACCACATTAATACAGCCCTATCGAGCTACAATTAAAACATTAGACCATCCGTATTCGTACGAATGGCATATCGTCGTCGTCTCTCATGTTGCACGGTCATGGCATACCACATCTAAGCCCGTCTCTTTCTTCCCACCCATACTCTAAAGATCTTTCCCAATGGCCGGTACTATGTACATCAGGCAATCCATTCTAATGCGGTAGCAGGCCCGCCCATCTACAGCAGAGCCTCATCGCCGTACTTCTTGGCGTACATACCCAACGCCTTCATCGTGAATATGAACTTGTAGTTGGGATAGGATATCATGCTGTGGAAAAAGAGAGGATATTAGTACAGTCCAAAAGGCAGCAAAGGGCGCAGAGACGCTAATAAGGGCAGGGAGAACGAAACACCCACCAGCTGTTATTAAACACGCCCTCAATGGCCTCCTGCAACCACTCGCCATTGGCCTGCTGTCTACGCATGATCAGCCTGATGGCTCGGGCGATGACCTCCTTATCGGGGAAATCGGCCTCCATGAGCCCGATGGCGGCCCACGCCGTCTGCACTACCTGGCTCTTTTCATGGTTCACCCACACCATGTCCTCGGAGCTCTTGTAGCTCTCGCCCCACCCGCCGTCCTCCATCTGGCGGTCAGTGAAGAACTTGCACGCGCGCCGCACGCGTTCCGACGTCTGCCACGTCTCGCCCGCGCACTTGAGGCTCTCGAGCGCAAACATGCCGGCATAGGTGAAGCAGATGCCCCAGCTGCCGTACCAGCTGCCGTCGGCCCGCTGTGCGCGGCGGATATAGGCCAGAGCGCGCTGGATGAATGCCTCAATCTCGGCGCTGCGGTACTCGGGGAACTTCTTGCGCGCAGCGCTCAGGGCGGTTACGACGGCCGTCGTGCACTCCGGGTAGTCATATTCGACCATGATGCGGTCGAAGACCTCAGCGGCGTTGAGGAGCTCTAAGTACTCCGAGCCGCGAGTGGGCTCATAAGAGGAGCAACCACCGGAAGGGTTCTGCATAGTGAGTAGAAGGTCGACCGAGTCCTTCAGGCGTTCATCTGATACCATTTGAGGGTAGCCAGGGACGCTCTGAAGTTGTAGCACGGCCTTCAACCCTTCGGCGGTGCAGTCGGATACGGGGTAGCCCTGATCCTTGGTGCTGAACGCCCATGCGCCCTTGCGCTTGTGGCGATAGCATTTATCAGCTTCCGGGATGTCCTCGCGGATTTGGTGCTTCTCCAGAAAGCTAAGAGCTTTCTCAAGTACGGGCTTCCAGCGAGGGTCGTCGCAGACGCCTGCCTCATACGCCGCCTGGATCAGGAACGAGGTGTCCCAAATCTGCACGCCATCGGTGCCATTCGCCAGCATACCCTCACTCTTGACCCAGAAGTAAATAGGAAGGTTCTCACGGTGCTTTCGCACCGAATAGCTGTCGGGTCCTTCCTTGATATAACATACCAGTAAGTTCATTGGAGCATTGACAGGAGCAAGATCGTTGTAATTTGTGTTGTGGTCTTCGTACTCCACAAGTCTCCACACCCAGTCTTCGGCCCGCTTGGCCAGAGCGTTTGTCCTGAGGTACGGATTCCAGACATTGACCAAAGCCCAGTTGATGGTGTTCAAAACCCAGCTCTTGGGGTGGTAGTTATCCTTGGATGAAATGCTGTTTCTGTGCGACGCCCAGTCTATGCTCTCCCATGGCTGGGTGAAGAGCTCCTGGCGGAGAGAGAGCACCAGCTTATCCGGCGCGTACGACCACTTCTTGGACCAAACATACCCCATTGGCAAGTACACCATGCGCATGTGGATCCACCAGCGCCATGGTGAGATGGGAACCCAGTCCGGCAGGAGCCAAAGCTCCGGTGGAACAGGGTTTACGATATCCCAAGATGTCACACCCAGGACACTAAGCCAGAATTTGGACCAGTGCGGACCATTCACGGCACCGCCCATCTTGTGCAAGCACGCCCTCGCCTTCACCACCCTGGGGTCTTCTGCGCTGGCACCAAGCAGCCTCAATACCGTATAGTTACATGCAGTACCGAACACCGAGCTCTCGCCCTCAATATGGAGTCCCCAGCCGCCATCCTCGGGGTGTTGCCGCGAGAAGAGGTAATTCTTGATCTCGGTCTTGTAGGCTTGTGGAATTGGCGTCTTGGTGACGTACCAAGTGATGACGAGGCCGGGCAGGAGGAACATTGGGCCGCCATATTCGCACGCCCATTGGCCGGAGGGGAGCTGGAGCTGGGAGAAGAAGGAGAGGCCGTTGTTGACGGCCTGGACGGGAGTCTTGGCGGGAGGGAGGTCAGGGAGACCCTTTCGCGGCGTTAGTGAGGTGAACGGGCGGATCAATGGCATGCATGTCTCATCCAAGGGACATCACACAGAGGCTAAGAGTAACGCACAGTGTCCAGACCAAGAAAATACTTGTCGGCAATGCTCTGCGGCCACTTGGCGACCTCGTCGTCGGACTCCAGGTAGTGCCATGTCTGGCGACCGTTCTGGTCCAGGAGTCTCCACCGGGTATAGTCCGTCTTCTCGGTAGGATCGACAGCAGGGCTCACTGCGCCGTTTGTGTGGCCATTGAGGTGGCCGTTCTGGTGTTTCTCCTCCGCGAAGCGTTGCCTGATCTCTTCGGTCCTGGCCATGTCTGATCGGCGTCGCGCAGCGGATCTAGAGCTCTCGGGGATCGAATATTCAAGAGGAATTTTCTTCGAGGGGCGGGATGGGGAGGTCAGGGATGGAGACGTATCGACTCGTCACGGCGTTGCGTCGTCTCTGGCGCGTGCGAGGAGCGGGTGTGCGCGTCTCCTGTTCCGCCTTCTACTTTTCCCCAGGTCGACCGACGTAGGCCAAAGGCAATCGAAGAGCCGCGGCCTTGGCAGGGGTCTGGGTGCCTAGATAAAAACCAGCCAATCACCGTCTGTTTTCTGACTCAGGCGCGTCTTGCCGCATTTGGCCATCTGTTTCCTCGCTGCATATGTATTTTCTGGAACAAGGCTATGCTTCATCAAGGCTATAGCTAAATTATGCTCATTGTAAATTAACATAGCACTAGAATGCCAGGTTCTACTCGGTAATTTCCCGAGATATGGGTAATAACTAGTACGAAGGCGGTCTCGTAGACGCATTTATCGGTTGAGAGATAGGCTGTTTGTAAGCGCGAATACTCACTTCTCTCTGTCTTAAACCTTTTTTCTCCCTAATTATTTTAATTTTTTTTATTGGACAATACCTACTAATTTGAATGAAATAACGAACTGCTTCTGAAGATCAATAAAAAGGGGCCACTTGCAGTAGATATCCACACGTTAACTTTGTACGTACAAATTGTGCCCATGGTCATTATATTCCTACGAACTCCATAATACACCATACCTATCTTCTATATGAATTCCATTATGTAATCAAGAAACCAACCGTGCAGGCTCCGGATCATATCGCAAACTACACCTCGTATCTCCCCTCGAGCTTACAAATTCTATAAGTCAAACATGGCAGCCCGGACGGCGGAAGAATGACTGGATCGTCGCGCGTAATATACATCGATTATTAATCCACCACCGGAAACTCATGCGACGTGGACAGAGAAGTCAACAGTCCCACGCCCTTACCTCTCTCGTCCGCCATGGGCCTAAAGCCGTCATCCAAAAATTACTGCATTGACGGCGTATTAACGGCGATGGGGCAGGCTTATGAAGCACAGACTCAAGCCGGGAGCTTGCGGGCCGCCGGCTTCGCCGTATGAGATGGGGCCAACTGCTGCGGCTTGAAGAGGAATTCGACAGCTTGCGTGGCGCCGCTGGGCCGTGCAACGCGGCTGACGAGTAACCTAACTGATGCGTCCCTGTCGGTCTGGAGCGAGAAGCCGAAGAAGCCCATGGCCTTGGGTAGCTCCACATCCCGCAGCCGCTGGAGACGGCGTATCCATTGTCCAGCACGTGCAGGAATGAGTTGTCGTACCTCTTCACGCTGTAGCCCACCTCGACGTTGTGGATGTATTCTTGGCAGGATCTGATGAAGCATGGACGTGACTATCGGATGTTCATCGAGCCTCAGGTTGTCAGGGATCAGTCTTCTGGCGCGCGCTGCGTCCGTGAAGGTTGCAGCATGCACCGGAAATCGATTCTTCTGGTATAAAAGATCAAATGGTACCAACTAGAGGCATGATTGCGAGTTTCACTGGAAGAATGGAATGACATGGAGCAACGCAGTATTACCAGAGCTCACACAGGGTCTTTCGTTGCCAGCTATCATCAACATTGGCCATTCCATGGTGTCTCTGCTCTGTCAGGTTTCTATGGTATTTTGGCGTACGGTTGCCAGAACTTCTACATCTGAGCAGACAAAGGAAAGGGCAAAAATACTCCAGAATCCAGCGATGGGAGTGTCCGGATCAGCGTTTAGGAGGGCATCCTTCCCAGTGCAAATTACAAGAAGCAATCAGGAAATCGCAAACTAAATCGACTAGCCGCAGATGAAGAATGAGAAGCAATAGGCCTGCCAAGACTCTGTTCGTTTTGCGGCCAATCACGAGGGTCTCAGCTCGAACAAGCTTATTATTGTAACTCTTCCTACCCTACATCAACGGAGCAAAGTATGGCTGGGAAAGCGAAGGGATGATGGTGCACGTGGCGCTGCCTACCACACTGGAACTCCACCGTTGCCGATGTTCTTTTCTATCTTCCAAGCGAAAGACCAAACGACCATTGGAACAAGAGTCCGTGCAGTCACCCAGACGTGAATGTTCAAAGAGCTTGGTACGATGCCCTTCCAGATGACTGCATCAACACCATATGCCACGACAGTGCTTCGGTGCTCATTTCCCCGGATCCTCCGCCCAGCAACCGTATCCCACACTGCGCTGTGACTGATGAGGGTGTGATAGTAAGCTCATATCACGCCGTCACGCTGGGTCCCCTCCACAATCACAAGCCACAGAAGACACGAGAGTTCCAGCGAGAAACTAATGCAGCTGCAAGCGCGGACAGCGGTGGGCGCGACACCCATACTAGCCCTACGCGAACGAGCGGAGTAGGATGAGCGGCAAAGTAAAAAAAAAAAAAAGGACATGTGGGTAAACCGTGGGATGTGGCAGGCTGCAGAAGCTCGCTCGCTCGCTCGGGACGACGCTGCCGCACGCACCCACTACCCAAGAACACGGCGAGTGGGTGAGAGTGCGGCAGGGCGGAAGCAACGGCATCGCCGAGCCCCGGAAGCACCGCAGGATGCACGGACGGACAACAAAAGCACCATTTTCCGCAACGAACGCCTCTGATGATGAGGATGAAGGACGATGGCCTGCGCGTGCCGCCGTTGCTCCCTCTCGGGACGAACTAACAAGACGCCATCCGCCGCGCCGGCCTGTGCCACTCGTTGACACTTCTTTCTTTGAGTGCCCCGCCAGCCATCCAGAAAGCTAGTCACTCCTCTAGTGCGCGCTTTCTCTCTCCCCGTAGCCGTTGCATTGAGCGCGCCCGACCCGCCGACGCGGCTACTGCGAATCTGGTTGTGTCAACCTCGTACACACGCTGCCGTCGTATCCAACCTCGCGGGATCAGCTATCGCAAATACGATGCGATCGCCCGCCCACCACTCATTCGCTCACGCGCGCCAGTCCTCAACAGCGCCAAGATCGTCAAAAGAAGGGTCCATTACACCTGTGCCGCCCTTTCGCTTTTTCCCTCACTCTTGCCGTCGCCAGCCCTAAAAGGATCAGGCGCGCTAGCGAGCCAAGCCAATCCCAAGAAAGAGAGAGGCGCTACTACGGAAAACACCACCGCGTTTTTCGAGCAAATGCTTTGCCTACGACAGTTCGTGTGCCGTGCCGACGCGCCAAGTTCTTGCCTACACTTGTGCGCCAGCTCCGCGGGCGTCGGTGAAAGGCTACCGATTCAGAAAGCACCGGACCTTCTCCAAAAGAAGGCCATGCCAATGACGAAAAAGACGTCATCAGCCGTAACATGTACGTGCAATTACCACCACCACAGCCCGCTGCTCGGCGGCCGTGCACCGGTCGTACAGTCGTCGGCGTCGACACCGACGTCGTGGCCCCAAACCTCGCCGCCGATCCCCTTCTATTTTCCGCAACGGAGGACGCGACGACGACAAGAGAACCACGAGGAGAAGGGGGGAAGGGAAGAGAAGGGGGGCCGTGTGTAATTGGTGGCCCTGCTGCGGCCGCACCGTGCCCACTCTCTACTTGTCGCAATCTTGCCCTTTTTCAAACCCTCCCCCCGGCCGTGGAGTAATGAGACAATTGACCGGACCGAGCCCGAGCGGAGAGCCTGTCCAATGGCGGGGTCGGCGGCCTCGCTGTGCGCAATTAATAGCAACCCCTCGTCCCCGCGATAACAGAGGAAAACGAGGTTGTGCTGGTGTCATGATAGGATCTTCATGAGCAACTCCTCAACGGTAAGAGATAGAGAGCATCGAGAATGAAAGAGATACGAGGCCACGGTAAAAAAAAAAATTCGCAACCACTTCCCTTCTGTTACTTTTTGATTTGATGATGGACGACGGCGAAAATGTGTGATGATTGGCCCTCGGTCGAAAGCGGCGATTAGCCATTCGCCGCCGCCCATTCACACATCCTTCTTCGTTACCCCCAGGCCCGCTCCGAAGTTCCGCCCCTCGCTCTCTTCCGAGAGCCGCAAAGTGGGTGTTAGTGGGCGTGCAGACAGCGATGCCCGCCCTGCGAATCATCACCACTTCGCCTCTCCCCCTTGCCGCTGGCGCTAACGAGCGAGCAGGCGAGCCGCGAACGAGGAGGGGCAGAGGGGACGAACAGCCCTGTTGTCGCCCCGTCGGCGGTCATGTAAGGATCGCCACTGGTTGGGCTGTCTCGCCTCGCAGCTTGGGCTGGTCACCGTCGCAAGGAGCAAGTGAATAACGAACCAAACACTCTCGGACGAGCTGGGCGTGCTGAGAGACAGCGCAATGGACGAGGCAAAAAAAAAAATAATCCATGAGGGGCAGCGCGGCGGTGACTCCGTTTCTCAAAACCCAACATCCCCGTTGCCCATGTGCGCGGGACCGTCTACCCGGCCTTGCATTAGGTGGAGAACCATTTTTTGCTCTCTCTTCGTTCTCCAGCGAGCTGCATGAAGCTTTTTTCAGCAGCTTCCGCCGCACCTTTCGGTGCTCGCTGTATTGCTTTCGTAGAAAGATTGACCAATGCGCATCGAGACGGCCGCGCGCGTGCGCAGGTGCAGCTTGTGCGGCGTGGCTGAGCAGGGGAGAGGGAGGGGTGGTGCGCCGATCCTCTTGCTGGGGTGTTTATTCGGGAAAACACGAATGATTACCAAGAGGGACCGCGCGCCACTCGTACGACCTGCCAAATGTTCGTTGAGAGATGATTCCCAGCCCGCGGGTACGAAGGACTTAGAGAAGTGCATTTGCCGGCAGAGGCATGAAACGGTGCTGCCGCGCTTGCTTCGGGTCGGCGCCCTGCTAAATCCCGCGCTTGACGAAAGTGGCGGCCGGGAGATCTGAGATTCGCCATGTAGCGCTGGTTCAACAACGCAGAATGTCCTGGTTGGGCCGATGGGCGCTGCCGTGCAACCCAGCGTCCCGCCCTGGCAGCCAGGTACCAATGGTCTGCATGTGAGAAACGCGCCAGCCTGGTTGGGGAAATTGAAACAGACAGCGAAGGAAATAGAGAAAACAAGTTGACTTTATGATGAGACGTGCATTACATCATAGACCTCAGAACGTCCTTGCAAGCTGGTGAGGTCTTCGCGATGCGGTAGCGATTGCTCGAGATTACTCTAACGACGTGTCGGTATATCTCCACATGTACAACAAGGTGTGGTACGCTGATGTGTGACGGCGTAGCGATCCAAACAAAGAAAGAAACATAGCGTACAGCACCACCATACACGGGCTTCTCCCCTGCTCCAGTCAGGAGTGATCCCATCCGTCCGCAGCCCTTCTTTTTCCCGATTCCGAAATAACACAATGAAATGGAGCATACAAAGAACGCTTCGCTGAGAAGATGAGATGACGGGAAATGACCGAGAGTGGACTAGGAAATTACGAGTAGTCAGAGACGGACAGATAAAACGGGGTAGCCGCCGACAATCCCCAAGGGAAACGAGAACTCCATGCGTGTATCCCAAAAAAGAAAAAACAAACCCGCAGTATGAAGGACCCTCCAAATGATGATGATCCTGGGTGGAACGCCGATGCAAAAGAAATACATGCTGCCGAGCGACGGATATAATGTAAAAGGAAAATGACGCGTAAGTTTTGACTGCAGCTCAACTCAAAGGAGCCGCGAACGTGGTATAGAAGGAAAAACGGAGAAAAGCCCTCGTTGCTCTCATCTCGACTCTATAACTCTTGACCCCGTGTGTGGTGCAATGGGTATAATACTTTTGGTTTGGCCGCTTAATCGCTGTCGTTGTCTGGATTGGCAACAAACAGTCTCACTGCTCCGCTCATCGTCATCGTCCTGTCGTCGACGCTCCCTCTTCTCCTCAAGTCGTCCGACGTTTTCTTAGGCTCCGCCGCCTGCGGCTCATGTTGCGGCATCTGCCCCAAGCCTCCAAAACTATTTTCCCGTTCACCGGAGCTGCAACTGCCACCAGAAAGCCCGGTGTTGCGGCGCTGGGCAAAGTAGCTGTTTCTCCGAGCAAAATCACCTTGAACAGGAGTTTCGCCAGCCACCATATCAGTAGGGCTGTTGCCCTGCCCGCTGGGTGGTGTACTGCTTGTGCTATTCCGCGCGCCGGAAGGACCGGCATATGAGTAAACCCGCCGCCCCGAGCCAAGGGAGCTCCGACCGCTGCCACTGCGGTTATGCAAGTTGTTGACGCCGTTGCTGTCATTGTCGCTGTCACCCTCGTCGACTTCGCTGGCACTCAAACGCATGGGAACGCCGCTGCCGGTTAGATTTGCAGGTGTGTAAAGCGAGGCTTTGGGAGCGCCGTGATGTCTGATCTTGGAGCGAACACCGGCCGCCACACCCGAAGACGAAGTGGATGTCCTGCTGGTCTGGTGGCCACCGACGACCTCCATGGCGGCGCGCATCTTCGCGGCGCGCTGCTGCGCAGCCAGGCGTGGGTCTTCATATTGGGCACGGTCGCACCAGACGGTGGCCTTCTGCCTCCGCATCAGGGCGACATAGCTGGAGGAGGATTGGCTGGCGGTGGAGCGGCCGGAGGACGAGCGGCGCAGGTCGGAGTTGCGGCGGGCGTTGCCGGCGCCGGCGCTGGTGCTGGTCGATGAGGTCGAGGTGGTGGCATTGGAGAGGGTGCGGCGAGTCTGATTGGTGCTGTACTGGGTCATGGCGGGCTGGTACTGAGGCGGGTTGTAGGTGAAGTTGGAGGCAGGCTGCTGCGGCATCTGCGGGAAAACGGAGCTTGAAGAGGTGCGAGTGCGGGTGTGCGCACTGCGGTGCTCATCGGGGACGATCTGAGTCAAGGGTTGCAGACCGGTCTGAGGGACAGGCTTCCTCTGCGGCAGGCGCCCGTACGGCGGAGCGTAGGAGTCCACCATGGCGGACATTGTAGATCAACGGTGTGCAGACAAAGAAAGTGGCAGGGATGGGACACCACAGCGGAGATTGATGCGGTCGCGCGTCTCTCTTAGTATCACTGGGTGGGACTGGCTAGGGCTCGCGGGCGATGGGGGCAGCGGACGGTCCGTTTCGGGGAGATTGGTGAGGCTGAGGCTGAGAGGTCGCGTTCTCGGGGGCCGTTGTTCGCGTTCGCTTCGCTGTTCACGGCTAGCTGGGAGATTGGGGTGGATCGGGCGCTCGGGGGCGGCGCGGCCGGAGCGGTACGTGCTGTGGTGGCTGCGCCCTGCAGAGGCCTGAGGGGAGGCGCGAGGGCGAAGGGACGATGGGGGCGTCTGGAGGTGAGGTGCGGAACAGAGAGGGCAGCTGGCAGCTGGCAGACGGAGCCGGCGGCAGGGCGGCGCGGCAGAGTGTATATATCGCTTAGGCTGGGCAGCTTGAGCGCCGGTGGTACCATGTGGGATGGATAAGTGGTATCGGAAACACGGTCGCAGCAAAGAATGTCAGCCGCCTTCGCGAGCGCGCCTTGCTGGAAGGCGTAAGCGCAGCGCCGGGGCGGCAAGTCCGTGCAGCAGCAGTGAAGCACGTTGCAGCGTGGTGAGCGCTGCAAGAATGGAACGCGTTAGAAGCTGCACCGGCCGGCTGCTGGGCGTCGAAGCTGGGCCTCCCCGGCTCGCACTGCAATCGAATCGGATCAGCTGAGGCAAAAAGACGATCTCCGCAGGGCATTGTGTTCTCTTCCTGCGCAGAACTTCTCCAGCGTCACTGATGCGGAAGAGCCCTGCCCTGCCGGCAACCCTGTCCCATGCCATCCATGCCCATGCCCGCCTACTGCCCACCTGCATGCCGGCCGCCCAAGCTCCAGCTGCCATGCCGCGCTGCTCTACTACTACTCGTGCCTACTGCCGCTGCGCAACCACCGCGCGCGCTGCTCTGCGCGCTGCCTCTCAACAGCTGAAACCGCGCCGGTTCCACAAAAATGACGACTGCTGGCCGTGAGCGTCCCAGTCGCCCCAGACCGCGCCCGCCGTTTGCCATGTTTGAACGCGAACCGAATCGGCCGATCTGGAGCTGCTGCTCCACCGGTTTCCATGGCTCGCTCGCTCCACGCAAAATGCCGGCCGGCCTCAACACCAGGCCCGCGTCCATGCGCTCGCCTGCTCTCCGCAACATGCATGCATGCTCCAGCGGCCTACCGAGGCCGCACGGCCAGTGCAGAATCAGGTTCGATACTCAGCAGCCGCGCCTGCCCGGTTGCGGCTGCGCTCCTCCAGGCTTGAGCCCATGGCATTAACTTATATCCTAATCACCTATGGGGGGTGTCCCTTGCTCGCGCTGCCCGACCAGGGCCCGGGGCGTGCGGCGCCGCGCGAGGCCGCTCCGCCATCTTCCCTGGCCAGAAGCGCGCATGATGGATCTGGTGGAGTGCGGCGACGCGTGTTCCTGCTGTACAGTTGTCGCCAGAGCCTTCGAGCGGGCTCGTCGACACTAGAGCTTGGCCCCCGCGCCCTTGCTTCTTGAAGATGCTTGGCCGCGCCGGACATGGTGCTGCATCGAGGCTCCTTATCTCGACCTTCCGCATGAGAGATCTGCCCGCTGCTATCTATTAGACTTTGCCGCCTCATCTTGTGACTGCCCGTGCATATCGCGATCCTGCACGGTGGAAGGTCGTCGGCGGTGGTGGACGCTGCGAACATGCTCTGGGCCGTCTTCTCCACCATCACCCCGCTCGTCACGGCGCGCCACAATCGTCTTAAACCGGCGTGTCGGTCCCAGCGCATGCCAAAAATCCCGCTCCTCTGTCGCCGCCGCTCGCTCGCCAGTTCCCGCGATCCCGGCCCAGCTGCAGGCCGGAACAAAGCGCCCCACCGCCGAGCGCACTGCGATGCGAACTCAGACCTCAACAACGCGCCTTTGCCTAATCCGAGCTATCGCGACATTGATTCACTAGCTCTGCAGACTTTTCCGCTGTCTAGCTTTCAAGGCCTCCCGGCTAGCAACCCACCCGCCGCGGCGATCGCGGCAGATGCAGGCGCCTGGCGCTGCACTCCCCATGCAAGATCGGATGCTCTCCACAGGTCATTCAAACCCACCTCTGCCAGCACAGCTGTCAATGGCATTGCAGGACTCTGCCGACACCGGTGGCGGCGCGTCAGGATTCCATTAGGACCCTTAAAACGCCCGCCAGCCGCGCGCTGAGGCCGCTCTGCACTCTGGCCGCCGTAGGGCTTTCCCGCCCGCTGCCACGGCTGCGTCAGATCCCCCCAAGCCGCTCGGTTTTGGGCGGTGGAGCAAGCGCAGAGGAAGGCAATTTGTGCCACCTCGGATAGATTGAGGCTGCTGGACCCTGAGAGTGAGCCTTAGTCCGGATAGGGTAGGGCACGGGAGATGGTGACCTTTCCCTGGGGTTCACCAAAGACATGGCTTGAGGCTTGGCCGTTCGTGCCACACTGTTTCTATTTTTGCAACACGTCATGGCTCTCATCTCGTTCGCCAACTTCCGTCTACAACACGTTCTTGGCTGTCGTCAAGGCCGTCCATGCATGGCTCTAAGATCGCCGCGCTATAGCTGTCGGTCTTCATTCCACGTCCGTCTCTTTGCTCTGTTCGCACTGTCCACTCCTATTTCGTCATTCCTACGCACGGCGCTTAGCTTCAGGCACTCCCGCTCCGCAGCCGCCAGTCGGATCTCGCTGAGCGCCTAAGCTCTCTCAATGTAACCACGCCCATCAGTTGGCATAAGGACGCATGCAGCTCCCAAAGCGTCATCTGCAGCTGCCATCCTGCTGACAGCACCAAAATTTCCCGATCCGTTGCCCCTTTCAGCCACCACCACAGTTTTCTAGAATTTCGCTCCGTGTTCCGTGCTACGAAACCTTCCTTTTCCTCAATCGCTCCGGGAAGATGGTACAACGTTCTCGCAGCTCGCGTGCGCTGCTTTGCCCATCCAAGCGGAACAGCCGCGTCGGCAGCTGCCAATATTGCCCTGCAAAGCAATCACAGTGGTACCCACCAAGAGCCGTACGCAGTACCCACGTCAACATGCCTGTCAAATGAGGCCTCCACACCGCTATCCCAGCAGTAGTGCGAGCCTCATGACCCGCAGAGCTTATGGAGGTCCGTCCGCCACTTTCAGAGTGTCTTGGTCGCAGAGAGCAACTCGGCAAAGCAAGAAGCCAATGTTTCACAGCAGAGCTCCTCCATCTACCATGCGCTCCTGCAACCCCAACACCCGACGCAGATCACGGGAGCTAGTCATTTCTTCGGGTTCGTGGCTGGCTCAACAGGTCGTGCTCCTCTATCTAAGCCCTTAGCCCGGTCCCATCGCCCCCACAAATTTCATGATCGTGCTAATCATGCTGACGATTCCATGACCACGTTTCACGTGAGGTCGGAGAACCTTGCACGCCTCGGGTCAAGACTTACCGCTACCTGGTCCTTCTGTCATTGTGAGAATCAAAGCGGAGCTGGCTTCTACGTACGTCCAAATGTCATAGAACGGACTAAAACGCGAGAACAATTATCATTCAGCATGTGTCAATCGTAGAGGCCGAGCTCCCTTCCCTTCACCGGGCTATTTTACAGCCTTCTGCTTTAGCCAAATAACTTCTTTTGACTCTGGTCTAACGGTTAGAGTAGCAATTGTCGCAAGATTCGAGAAGCGTTACAACGGCACTCTAAGGAAACATGCGGGGGATTGAAGGACTAAACACAACGGCAGCCGACACATTCACCTCCTCAGCGAAGGTTCCAACTCGACCTATGCTTTCCAGCTCAATGCAATAATGGCTCCATGAGTAGATCTCCGAACACGCAGCTTTGCACCATTGCTTGCCAAGAACGGCAAATGAGACAGCTCATTTGGGGGGAGTGGGTGGGAGTGCAGGTGATCAGCAGTTACCACTGTACTGGGTAACTCTTAATGAATCCTCTCATCTCGAACTCTGACTATCGATGACGATCCTAACCATCGGGTCATTTTGCTTCCGTCCTCACACTCCCGCCCATGGAACATTTAATAGGATCATCCAGCCAGCGACCGCATGCTGCCGATCCGCAACCTGACCAAAAAGCAAAAAAAAAGTATAACCTCCATGCTGGTATCAACCTCAAGTCCGTCTATCTGCAATTCGTTCCCACAACGTCGGTACCTCGGGAAATCACAGAATCCCTTTCACGACTAAGGAAATGAGCGAGCGGGAGAAAAAAGGAAAAAAAAGCAATAGTCTCCTCGGACCCTTGTCAGCCCTGCGCATTCGGGATACGCGCAGAGAGCTGCAATGGTGGCTTATACACATACTACGCGCACGTGTCCTCTCGGCATCCGTCTTTCAAGTAAGATACAAAAATACAGAAAAAGTCAAGCCAATCACATCTCTGGCGTCGAACGATGCTTCATCTACCCATTGGCTCACACACCCTACGCAACCTTCCTCCCCTTCCTCATTTCACACCGCCCAGCACCCCAGCATACGAAAATAGACGAGGGACTTCGGGTACCTTGTGCCTGGCCCGGCACCCCGCGGCATCCCACCATATAGCGCGCGCGCACACACACACACACGGACGCCCTGGCCCCTTCTTCCCTCACCCGCTCTCTCCGGCAGCCCCGGGAAGGGGGAGGGGAGGGGGGAAGGAAAGGGAAGGAAGATGGTCGTACGACATGGGCTCGGTGGCTGGCTGGACTAGGCTGATCCTGACCGGCAGGCCTACATACAATATCACAGCGTCCGTGCGTACACAGGCGCACGTATGTATGTGCATACATACAGACTAGCTGACTGGCGGCAGCGGCGGCAGCGTTCCCGTTCCATTGGGCCGCCTCAGCTAGTTACACTACATACGCGGACTCCCCTATTGAAACTTCCCCCCCAACACGCCCACAAGACAGGAAAGATAGGAGAACCAAAAAAAAAGAAAGGGAGAAAGAAAGAAAGAAAAAGGTGAGCAGGTAGCGAGCTTGGGTATGCGTACGTCCGCCTTGCTATGCCAAGAGATGATTTCTCCGTTCGGATGTTGCCGGAGGAACCCGCGCTATAGGCGCGGATCCGGAGGTCGTGAGGAGGAACGATGGATGGAGGGAGCGACGGATTGTTGGGACATATTAACCTGCCTCTCCGCGGGCATCGGAATAATGCTGCAGTGAAGATGTGGGATGAGATGATGGGATCGGCAAGCAGTCTAGAATGTTGAGTCTGCGGAGGCAGGTGATTGCCCGACACATGTTCCCTTGGCATGAAGGAGGAAGACAAGTCAGTCGGCATGTGAAGGAAGATGTGCGCAGGGTCGTTGGACGGCCGGATGTACATACGAGAGAGGTACCGGAGTGTCGGGGAAACTCAGGCTTGGTTGACGGGAAAGCGGTGACGAGCGGCCGGTTTTAGGGCAGGAAAGCCAAGCATTTAGTACCGGGCAACGTAAACAGGGCGTGGTGCGTGCGTATGTGCGTTCTTTGCTGCGGTGTTACGGCCATAGCTTCAGAAGACGGACGTGTTCGAAAGTACTTGGTGTACGTCGGAAGGTTTGCTCATTCGACAATGCAAGCATCGAACGACATTTCAAACAGATCCTTCTCAGCAATCACCCGGCGGAGCGCTATGCAATCCACCATTAATGACGTGCTCTTGAAGCCACAATCACAACGCTCGAGGAGAGATGAGGCTATAGTGTGGAAGCAGAAGAAAGTGGTATTCATTTCACATAAAATCTTTATCTATCGAGGCGAGCTTAAAAAAGGTTGCAGCACCCCCTCCAGATTTAACCAAGAGCTTTTTCGTCTTGCAAGCGCAACATATCCATCCAATCGTTACTCAATCGCAAAGAGCGATTGGCAGTTTAAGGGAGGCAGTAACCACCGTCGACAATGATGTCGGCACCGGTGGTGTAAGAAGAGGCGTCGGAGGCCAGGTACAGGAAGGCACCCTTGAGCTCGTAGGCCTCACCCTCACGACCCATGGGGATCTTGCTCTTCCAGATGTTCTTGGTCTCCTGGGGAATGAAGTCGGAGATCTCGGTGGCCATGTAGCCAGGCGAGACAGAGTTGGCACGGGCGAAGGAAACCCACTCAACGGCGAGGGAGCGGCAGAGGTGAATGACACCAGCCTTGGCGGCATTGTAGCTGTGCAGTCAAAGTCAGTCAACCAGTGCTGGGCGAGTGGATGAGGAGGAGCTTACGCAGCCTGAAGCTGGGGAATGTTCACAATGTGACCAGACATGGAGGCGGTGGCAATGAAGCTACCGTAGCTGTAGTTCTCGAGCTTGTTGCCGTTGAGGTCGGTGCCCTCCTTCCACTGCCTCCTCCAGATCTCACCGGCAGCGCGAGCGCAGAAAAAGGTGCCGTCAAGGTCGGTGGAGACGACCTTGTGGTAGTGGGCGACCTCGCCGTCGACGGCGGGACCCTGTGTCCACGGGATACCAGAGTTGGCAACGAAGACATCCAGGCGGCCGTTGAACTCCTTGACGATCTCGTAGACCTGCTTCTTGACGTTGGCCTCGTCGGTGACATTGACCTGGTAGGCCTTGCCTGCAGGGCGAGAGCTCATGTCAGTCCAAGCGGACCATACCGGTGCTGGCTAGGGCGCGACTTACACTTCACGCCATACTTCTTCTCGATCTCCTCGGCACGCTCAATGGCCTTCTTGTTGCTGTTGTACCAGATGGCGACGTTGGCGCCAGCCTCAGCGAAACCCTGGGCAACGGCGAGACCGATACCGGCGCCAGCACCGGAGACGATGGCGGTCTTGCCCTTCAGGGAGAAGAGAGGGAGGACCTGGTCCTGCTTGGGGGCAGCAGTGTTGTCCTGCGATGGGCCAAGGTCAGCGATGGGCTTTGTTCCGGTTTCTGCCGTACGCAGGCGGGCGGGGGGAACGCACGAGGGAGAAAACTCCGTTCTTGATGGCGCCGTCAGACATGGTGAGGGGTAGTGGGTGTTTGGTGGAGAGGGATTGGCAAAGGCGATTGAGCGGATGCGGTGCTGGAGAAGAGGTAGGCGGAGATGCAGAGGAATTGAGAGAAGCGGGAGCAGAGCCTGGGCTGGGAGGCTTTTAAAGGAGGGGTTGAGCGATCGAGCTCTGATGGTAGCTCTGGTTGAATTGGCGGGGCAGTGACGCTCCATTCGCAGCGCGCCGGTGGAGCCCGGGGAGGCCCACGGCGCCAATCGCGGCCCCTGCTGCTGCTCTCTCCAACCGCGATGACGTGACCCAATCGCGACAAACAGCTGCCGCCTGCAAAGCTCCGATTGCCAGCGACTGCAATTGCCCTCCGCCTCGCACTCATTGCGCCCTGCGCGCCCCTCCAGCGACTGAGCGCCCCGCTGTAGTGAGTGCAGTCGTGCTGCCAGGCCCACTGGCAAGCCTGCTGCGCCGGACACACGCCCGCGCGAACGCCTCTGCGCGGGGCTGACCAAGACAGCCCGGCCGATATGACATAACCGCCAGCGTGGCCAGACCGGCGGCACCTTGCTGAGGGTGTGTTCGTCTTTCCCCTTCCCGCTCGTTGTGTGTGTGAGCCGCCTGCGCCCGTCGCCGAATTACGGCAGCCTCCAGCTCCATTAACCTTTCCTTACCCCTCACGCCCTACTGCTCTCCCCGATGTCTGCCGCGCCCGTGGCGTCTAGCCTCAATGACACTTCACCGTCGGCCGGATGCCTAAGCGCCAAGATGCACGCCTGCTGCTCAACCCGGCGCCGCTGGTCGGTTGAGATGCAGCAACGACATGTCAACATCTCCAGCCTGCAGTCGGCCACAACACCATGCAGCGCACAGCCGCCAGCGAAGAGCAACGCGTGTGGGTGCGCCCTCGGCCAGCTTCCTTTGCTCCAACACGCGGCTTTCGCTCCTCGATAGCACTCTTCCGCATGTGCTACCGCTTGCGTGCCTGGAGCCTCGAGGCGGCCCCGTGTCTCACTGCTCCAACCCTGGGCCGCCAGAGCCCGGAGACGCCTTATAGGGTGCATTTCTCCCAGCCGTCTTCTACACTCAATTTTTCCCATCCCTTGCATGCCTTCTGCCATTGTTGCGTCGTGCTTCATCTGCTCTCGAATGCATTCCGTAGCTCTTGTTTTGGAGGCTTTGCATGCCAGACTAGATCAAATTACACGCCACATGTCGTCTCCCCGCCGCCCGCATTTTGCCTTTCCTTTTTCCAACCATGTCCCTCGCCGTGATCTCTCTTCCGCCGTCGTCTTCGTTTTTCCCTCCGTCGTTGCCTCTGCGCCGTGGAATTCACCCGAAAACCTCTCGCGGCGTGGCCACGTGCTCGACTTTAACATCAGCAGCCGAGATCTACACCTCCCGGGTCATCAGTACCTATGCCTTCCGCAACCGGTGAGCAAGCTCGATAACGATATCATTCTCATCGGAGTAGCTGGAGCGGATTTGGAAGCATGCAGCCATTGCGCTCTCGAGGAGCGGGCAGCCCTCCGACCATCGCTTCAGGAGTATGGATTGCCATCGGTGTAGCCGGAGCCATCATCCTCGTTGCATTGGTATGCATGACTTGGCTGCTTACCCGTGCAACCCGGGCTCATAAGCGCTTGCTGGCCGACCTGGAACAAAGAGGAATAAGACTGGGCCAGCAGCATGTCCAATTGGAAGGAAATGGAGTCACAAAGCCACGCCAGGTGCTGAGACGGAATACCTTTCTCCCTTACAACAATACCTCTTCGGGATGGGGCGTTTTGCCGTCTAGGGAATCGTTTGGCCAGTCTTCTGTAACCAAGATAGCACAGACAACCCAGACTCCGACCATTGTCGAGCCCGTTCCGAGTCCCAACCAAAGCTCGCACAAGAAGGTTTGGCCATTCCATAAGCGTCGTTCACATTCTCCAAAACATATCAAGCTCGAGCGAGTCAGAGCCTCGCGCCTCTCAGCAATTATTGAAAGCCCCAGGCCAATGCTCGATATTTCCTCTCCAGTAGTGCAAGAGAATGGTGATTCGAGTCATGGGAATCCTCCGAGGCTAAGGCTTGATTTGACGTCAGGGTCTCCTATCGAGAGTCTATGCCCCCCTTCATTTGGTTCAAACAAGCCAAACTCGGCACCTGATCTGACAAGCGCACTTCGACCGGCTCCTCTATTCAGTAACCCGGTGCCATCCCCTGCCGGTACCGTGATCCGGTCTCCAAGGCGCAGAGGCAGGTCCAACTCCGTGCCCTCCATCTACAGCACCAATGAAGCCTCCCGGGAAATTGTGCCCAGCAATGGTTCACAGCAGATGGGTCGCAACTTCAGCTTGATTTACCGACAGTCTGGCTTGGCCCCTGAAAGTCCTGTACCGCCTCTGCCATTGAGGCTGGGTCACACGAGATCTATCAGCAACGTCGATTACAGCCCCTCTCGGCGCTCTACTTCTAGTTTCGAATCTGCTACCAGCTCAATACTTATAGCTAACAGTCCAGCGACACAAAGAAGCCCACATGCAAGAATGAGGCAGAGCCCTGGTCACGAGTTGCATAAGTCGCTGGTGTTGAAAGGTCCGAGGCCACTTCCTCCATTTAAATCGCGCAACAGTGTCGAAAAATTCTCTGCCACTCAGCATTTTCGTGACGAATCGATCAGGAGTAATGTTGCACAGTTTGCCATCGACATGACTTCGAGCAATCCGCACTTCCGCAACGACAGCAGCGACTCAAAAACAGACGGAAAACTCAAGGTCGAGAGCAACAACATGGGCCAATTATCCCTTAACGATCAATCCAGTAACAGCCTCACGGGAGGAGCACCAAGCACTCCGTGCCGTAATTCCCGCACTTTGGTGTCATCTGATGGATCACCAACGGACCGTCGCCGTTCCATTATCCACCAGGATCCATCAGTGAGCGACCATACCCTGGCACAACAGCTCTCCAGGACGTCAACGAATGCTTCGTCTTCTTGTAGCAGCAACGGCAATCCATTTCAGTGGGATCCAACGCCCATGCAGTCCAGAACGCCTGCCATCCCCAAGATGAGCCCTGAGAGGAAGAAATACCACCGCCGGCAGAACTGTATTCGCCTATCCCTCAGCACTATGCAAGCAGGGCCCCTGGTGAACTCTGATAGTTCTGCTGCCATGCATGGCATCGAGGAGGAACCTGGCTCAACCCAAAAGAAGAAGCCTTCAGAGGAAGGTAAAATTGTCTCCCTAGATACTTTACCGCGCCCACCTAGCATTGGCGTTTTTGCCCCAGAAATACGCCTCTCACCAACTCACATTCGCGCTTCATTGGCGCCAGCATCTCCTACACTTTATCTTACCAAGCATGACCAAGAGAGTTCTGATGCATCTCTACAATGGCGGAATTCGGGAGTGAGTGGTAGTTCCGCTTTCAGCATACCCACTTTTCCTAGTCCCGTCAACACAAACGCCTCTCAGATCACTTTCACAGGAGGCACCGAAAATGACACCATTTCTGGGGCTGGCCACAAGGATAACAACGAGGCTCTAGGCCCGAGCAAGAAAGGCCTAGAGTACAATCCTGGCTCTTCAATTCTCAACTATCCGATCCTCGACATGCCTTCTCCAAAGACTGTCAAACGAGAGTGCAGACCAGCCACCCCTCCTCATAGTCACGAGCGCAAGCAATCTCAAGCCGACTCGCCTTCCTGCTCTCCCAAGACCCTCGTCATCAAATCACAAGAGACCACCCCAACCGACTCTGTAAAGAGAACAAAGGCAGCCTCCTCCCCACCGACCTCCTCCTCGACCCGCGACCCCGTCCGCAATATCGAAATCTCACCCACCCGCGCCGGCCTGACAGGCCCGCGCGCCGAACCCGCGCGTGACCTCCGCAAAACAGTTGCCGCGCTTCGCCGCATGAACTCGGACGCGCGTGACAACTCGCGCACCAGCCAGCGCTATAGGCAACTGGGCCGCGAACCGACGAGCGCGAGCCTGATTGACAACGAGTCATCGTCTTCGTACCTCTCCTCCGCCACCAACACTTCGCCTACCAAAGCCGGCAGGGAGAGCAAGGCCTCGTCGAAGAGCAAACCCAATCCTATCGTCTCTCCCAGCAAGCACTTCGTCCCCGCCAGCACCTATTCGCTCGTCTCCCCGCCCCCGCCACTACCACCGACTTCTTCTTCGCACAACAGCACCGCCTTCTCCGCCTCGACCGCCGCCTCCCGAACCAGCACCGCAACGACCGCGAACACCGCGAGCACGACTCCACCTCCCACCGCGCCCAGCCGCAGCCCGACACGCCCCGCTTTCGGCCTTGGTCTCGCGTTGGGAGACGGCGTCGGCGGCAGCCTCGGGTGCAGCAGCGCAAGTGCGGGGAGCTTGGTGCTGTCGCAGCATGGTGGCACAATCCTCCTTGGTGGCGAGGATAGCTGTACAAGTCTGACGGACTTGATTCTCGCAGGGAGCGAGAATATTTTTGGGAGGCGGGAGCTAGAGATTGCGAATAGTGAGGATTTTGAGGGGGTTGTTGGGAAGGTTGGAGGGATGGAGCGGCCTGGGAGTAGAGTTTGGGAGGACGGAGAAGGGTTTTGGGAGAGCCCGAGTACGAGGGAGAGGGAGAGGGTGATGGCGAGGGCTGATAGAGGGAGTCCGGATGTGTATGAGACGCCGATGGTGCGGTCGAAGGCGAGAGGCGGTGGTGGTTGGGATGGTGGGGAGCAGGAGTCGTTCGATTCGGATGCGGAGAATAGGACGCCGTCGGGAGCGAAGGGCAAGGGAAAGGCGAGGGCTGGTGCTGGTGGTGCAAGGGGGAGGGAGGTTTTAGCGCCCAAGGTGCTAAGTTCGATGCAGCCGTCTAGCGAGCAGGGGACGCCGCAAAGCTTGTATGATCGGGATGGTTTCTTGAGGTGAGTGTGCTGGATGTGGACATTCCTCTGGTTTCTATCTCCCTGCTTGACTTCCTGGATCGCTCTCTTTTCTGGAACTTTTGTTCACTCCCTGACATGTGTCCCTTTTCTTTTCTTATAATCTCACTTTTTTCTTGCGAACGTTACGCGTCTACGCAACAGCTGATCTTCTCCCTTCATTATATTTGGGATTTTAATTTTCTTTACTGCCAAGTTTTTTTCTACAGTTCCCTCATGTCACTCGTCTTATACCATCAAAGCTATAACACGGAACTTCTTCCTCAATTCCTTATCATACCCAATTTTGTCCAGTTTATTTCCTTCATTCTCTCTTGTAAAACCCCTGAAATGGCTTGGACTATGTGCTCTGTCGTCAGGCAGCAGATATTGGTGGTCGCACTCTTCATAATGGTAATAATGTCTTATCTTCCACATGCGGCTGAATAGCCTTCCTTTGGATCCGACATTCTTAAATATTGAATGCAATCACATTGAAATCAATGCAAGTGCGAAAAGTTAAAAGCCCGAACAATACGGAAGCTAGTGGAATTGTAGGTGAATTTATTCTATGCAGGTGCAGGAACAAATAAGACTGGAAATCGGCAAAAGCTCCAAAGGGAAACTATATGATTGACCCAGAGCTCGTCGAGTGATAAGGAGGTTGAACTAAGGAATACCAGGAGGAACCGTGGAAACATATATTCTGATGATGGACGCCATGCGCCCACCCTTTTTAGTACACTATCTGAAGAAGTCTTTTTTTTTTCTTTTTTATGTTTTTTGTCCTTCCGATAAACCTGAACTTGACTAGTTTCCGAGGCACTTCATCGATGCCGCAATCACAGACTTCGGTACTCAGGCTAGCTCTGCAGCGCCATCTCGTTCTTCAGGACGATGTCTTTGTTTTGGATTTTCTATTCGGAGATTGAAGATGTAAGACGATCAAGTCTGATAATTTTCCCCCGCCCGGGGGGGGGGGGGGGGGGGGGGGGGGGATGTAGCGTCAATCAAATGAGACGTCAGGCTCTCCGCCATAACGATAACGAGCGCTTCGCTTTTGCCCATCTGTACTTGGTACTCAAGATTTCCGGCTGCTCACCTATGCTGTACATGAGAATTGGAGATGCTCTGAACTCCCAATCAAATTGAACCAAGCTTATTATCCTGCAGTGGGAAGCTGCTGTTGGCTTCGGCAGTAAGCGCGCGAAGCGGCTTGCTACTGCTAACAGGCGTTGATGATTTATCCTACCAGTCACGTGCGAATGCCATCAGAGCTCGAGGTTATGTCTTTCACGGGAGCTCGACAGCGCCCTCAGGAACACCCTTCATGCTCCTCAATCTCCGAGCGAAGAACTGCATAATCGGCAGCATCTCCTCCCGATTCCTGGGCATCCCATCGCCCACTCTCGCCCACTCCTTGACCTCGACAAAGCTAAAGTTATCCTTCAGCCTCTTCACCTCGCCATCCGACACGTTCGACAACCGCGCGGCCTTGCACAGCAGCACCGGCGCCCGACACTTCCGATTGACGGGCTGCAGCGGCGCATCCGACGGCAGCCACCCGCCGATACTCACCACGCCGCCGAGCTCCTCGTCCGCGCCCATCTCGGCCGCGACCCGCAGCGCCGCCATGCCGCCCTGGCCGTAGCCGAAGAGCAGGATCTCGCGCGGCGTGTAGCCGCACGCGTCGAGCAGGGTCTTGCGGATCACGTCGTCGAGTAGCAGCCGCGTTGCAGCTCGGAAGCCTGTGTCGAAGGACATGGATCCGGTCGCTTGGTCGAACTGTATGTCATCGCCCCAGTGGTGGCCGCCGAGGTCGAAGGGCAGAGGGGCGGGCGCGCGCACGGCGAGACAGAGCGTTTCGGGCAGGTTGAGCTGCCGGCCGAGGGTGGCGAAGGAGGCGTGTGTGTCGCCGAGGCCGTGGAGGAGGATGAGAATGTTGGGAGGAGGATGTGAGGAGTGGGATGAGGAGGAAGGAGCTGTTGGAGGGGCGGGCGCGGACGCGGGCGGTGCGTGTTAGCTGCTGCTGCTGGGTGCGGCAGGCGGGGAACGGCGTTCGGGTGTGTGGCGGTGTGCGTGAGGGCTGGGGGGTGGGGGCTTACAAGGGCTGATGATGCTGAGGGTGACTGCGGAGGGGAAGTCCTGCTGCGTGGGCTGGCGCTTCGGCATGGTGGCGGTTCGGGGGGTGGTCGGGGCTGTGTGGCAGTGCGGGCGCAGGGCGTTTGTTCAGCTGAGCTGGGGTGGAGGGGAGGTGCCGAAAGGCACGTTTCCGGGAAGGTCGGGACAGCAGCCAACGAGGCCTGACGGAAGGCCGTGTCGTCGGTGGGCGAGTGCGTAATTGCGGTGGGTGATGATGCCGCTCGAACCGTTTCATCAGCGCGTGCATCGAGCCAAGCATGACAAGCCTCGCCAAGGCGAAGATTAAGGTGCTTATCCGGCTCGGTGAAGCTTCATACGCCGAATCGCCGGCACGTGTGTTCACTGTGCTCGTGTCCACTCGATTGTGCCACAGGCGTCAACAGGCATCTCCAGAACCGGCTGGCCAAGTCATGTAGATTGCGTGGCTCCAAGCTATTGCAGGAGAGCGGGCAAGGATGCCCGCAGAGGGTCCAGATCTGCCCTCCAGCTGAATCGAGACCCTGGGACTCCCGGCGGAGGCGACAGCCGCCTTCCTGCTCTAACGCCTGCTGGTGCGGCGACGCCCCGCCAACGACCCATTCGATCTCCAGGCACCTTGGTCATGACCCCTCGTGCAAGCTTCTGACTCGCCAATCACCCGGCCAGTGGATCCCCTCCGACGCTTCTTCATTTGTTACCAGCCGTCCGCAGCCCGCGCTAGGTTACGTGTAGCTAAGTCGCATGACGGAGCTGCTGGCGAGCTTGAGCTATGAGCACTAGCCAGCTCTCACGGAGGCCGAGGAGGGGTATATAATCCTGTCCTTCTTCACGCCTCACTTACTTCCTCAACAACCAGCACTTCAATCACCTCGCCAATACTCCTCTCGATCAAACGCTCAACTCATTTTTTCCATTTTCCAAACCACACGTAACCATCAATCACAATGCCTTTCGGTTGGGGTATGTCATTATCCTCCCTCCAGCATCAGCTGCCCGCCCCTCACTCAGCTGCCGAGCTCTTCAACCAGCTCAAGAATAGCCCTATCGCTCAGTAATCATGCTAACAACCTGCAGGTGAGTCTCACGACGCCTACCAGCAGGTGTACGAGGGTGAGAACAAGCACGAGTCCAGCTTCAGCCACGAGCTCATTGCCGGCGGCGCTGCCTTCGCCGGCTTCAAGGCCTTCGAGGACCACCAGCGCAAGCAGGGTAAATTATTACTTCTTCCCGTCTTCAATCATCCATCTCTAACATGCTACAGGAAAGCCCGTGGAGCACGCCTTCGCTAAGGAGCTTCTCGCTGGTTTCGCTGCCGCCGAGGTCGACAAGCTCGCCGAGACCAAGGGCGAGGACTTCATCGACCGCGAGCGTGCCAAGCACGATGCAAAGAAGAACGCCGAGAGGATGTACGAGGAGCATTACGGTGAGAGGGACCAGTACGACCCCAGCTACGACGCGCCTGACAGGCTCAACCGCCAATTCGGCGGCTGGTAAATGCCACGAGCGGAACGATATGATGGGTGCCTATAAATGTACCCAGATGGCTATCAGCTTCCAGCTGGGATAGTAATGAATAAACAAAAAGTCAAACAAGTCAAGTATCATGTTTTTCATGTACTGTGATTTGCCCGTAGGGTTCATGCCCGGTTGCGTTTTTACCCCGCATGCGGCGGTTGTCATTCGTCAGTTCCTTCCGTTAAATGACCTCCACAAACGCCAGGAAGACGCTACGCCTATTGCGATGCTTACTGAGTATGATGCTCTGTGGTCGCATGTGAGGGCGGGGGGAAATTGCGCGAATCGTTGGCAACGGCGCTCGCTCCTCCGTGGGCGATGTGAATTGTGCGCACCTGTTGTCGCGGGATCTTCAGGGTGCAGGGTTTTCCGGGGTCCTTGTCTGCAAAGATGACTGCATGGCCCAATCAGAAGCCCGCATCTCGGATAGCGACGGAAAGTTCACTTGATGGCCAAAGGGGGGGTGCGCCGTGGCCGACGTGGACCCCGGTTGTCGCGAGACAAGCCACCGCAGTAGCCATTGGTGATAGTTTATGCCTTCGAAGGAAAGCAGAAACCTCGAGTGTTCAGCTTGTTTATATAAAAATGACGTTACAGCCAAGACGCTGCGCGGAATGCTGGGAGCTGCGTGACGGTGGGGCGGAAGATCGTCCGAAAATCGAGCCGGGGCGCGTCTGGAATGTGGGTGTGGATGGCGGAACACCAACCTGGGCTGCGCAATCTGGAAATAGCGAGCATCGCATAGAATTGGCAGTACCTGTCAATCGTCTTGTGCGGCGTGAGTGAATAAACAGCTCCGGTGTACCCACGGCCAGGAGACTGCCGGTGAGAGGAAAGGAGGGGCAGCCGGGCGGCAGAGGGCAGGGAAGGCTAACGCGATAGTGCGATAACGAAGAGATCCTTGTAAAATCAAGCAGGCGCGCAGGGGGCGCCCACAGTCGCCGAGCACACCAGTACAAACTCCACAGGCTTGCCTACACGCTCCCCAATCCCTCGAACGTGCCTCCTTCATGTCTCGCTGCGCACTCTCCGCCGTCTCACTCGCGCATTCGTTCGGTTCTCACCTCCGCCGGCCATGAAATTCGCCAAGTAAGTTTTTGCGGCACGTAGGGCTGCGACGCATCGCTGACGTCGTTGCAGGGAGATCGAGCAAGAGCTCGTTCCCGAGTGGAGGGCCAAGTATTTGAATTACAAGGTATTCTCTCGTCATTGTGCTCCATTCGCGATCTGGGCTGATCTTCATGCGTTCTGCAGCTCGGGAAGAAGAAGCTCAAGGCCATCGCTCGCGCCCTCCGCAACGTCCAACAGAGCCCCCGGACGCCCAGTCGCCGCCGACTGCCCGCCTTCACGCCTTCGCCGCACGCCTCTGTACCCTCATACTCTTTCCTCAACCGCCTGGACGCCAGGCGCACCGAGTCTTCGGCCGCAACCTTGCAAGTACCACAGAATGCTATGCGCAATGTTGATCTGGGAAGAGAGGGGGTCCAAGATGGTATTCAGCGCTCTTCTCCGCAAGCCATTCGCACTCGAGGAACTCCTCAGGAAGCCTTGATCAAGAAGACTCCAGATGGTGAGGACGCGCCAGGTCTGACCAGATACGGGAGCATACTGGGTTCACCACCGAGCCGATCAAGCGGTGGCCACCTGCCGACGCTGGAACTACCAGACCCTGCCGTTGATCCGGACCATACCACGATCGCGTCGCGGAGGGGTGAAAGAGAGCCTTCTGCCTCGCCATCGCCACCGAAGCATGATCGGAATGCACACCACAACGCTTTCGAAATTGGGAAGACGCGTTCGCCCGCAGGAAAGCCCGCATTGCCATCCAAATACGCAAGTTATTTCTCGCCTAAGCGGGTGCATTCCATGCCATCCACGACTGCTGGCACTGATGGTTCGAGTGTGAACGGTGCGCGCCCAAGTCTGAGGAAAATGCTATCGTTGGGCCCGGACGGAACAGGACCATCTGCAGTGAAGGGAGATTCGGATGTGCCTCTGGAAGCTTACCGCGAGCTTGATGTTCGACAAGCGGAGTTCTTCGACTTTCTGGATCAAGAGCTAGACAAGATTGAGACTTTCTACAAAGAGAAGGAAGATGAGGCCACCAAAAGGCTGGAAGTTCTGCGAGAGCAGCTCCACATCATGAGAGACCGTCGCTTGGATGAGATCATCTCGAAACTCCAAAAGTCAAAGACAGCCCGGCGAACGTCTTCCAGCGGACTATTCGATTCCGAAGGACTTGATGACAAGGCTGCCAATGGCCACCGTCTTTCTCAGACGTGGTTGAAGTCCTTCGAGGTTGCTAAGAAGCTCCCGGAGGTGGTTAAGGGGAAACCCAAACCTATGAGTAAAAATGCGAAAGCCATGCGCGACCTTGGGACACCAAGCGGTCCTGTCGCTCAGGACAACCGTGACTACGTTCGGCGACCGGAACCAGCTGGTGTGCCATATCGGACGGCTAAGCGCAAACTCAAAGCGGCGCTGCAGGAGTATTACCGAGCCCTGGAGCTTCTCAAATCCTACGCCCTTCTCAACCGGACAGCGTTCCGCAAAATCAATAAGAAATACGACAAGACTGTCACGGCTCGACCAACTATGCGGTACATGAACGAGAAGGTCAATAATGCATGGTTTGTCAAGAGTGATGTCGTTGACGGCCATATTCATGCAGCCGAGGACCTATATGCGAGATACTTTTACCGCGGTAACCACAAGGTTGCGGTTGGCAAGTTGCGTGTGAAGTCCGCAAAAGCTGGTGACTTTAACGGCTCTACGTTCAGGAACGGCCTCATGCTGGCCACTGGAACTGTTTTTGGTTGCGAAGCTCTTTCTTACGCTTCCAGGTTTATATTCGATGACGATTCTCCTTTGCACACTGCAACCAGCTTTTTGTTGCAGATATACGCAGGCTATTTTCTCATGTTACTTCTAGTTCTGTTCTTCTGCTTGGCTTGCAAAGTCTGGTCAGATCAGAAGATCAATTACTGTTTCGTTTTTGAGTTTGATACCCGGACACAACTTGATTGGCGCCAGTTGTGCGAGGTGAGCATCCTTCTCGAGCCACCCATGAGTGCTCTGAGCGTGCGTTGACGCTTTCCCATTACAGATCCCAAGTCTATGCGTCCTTCTTGAAGGATTAACCATGTGGCTTAATTTCAGTCGTTATGGTGGCGACTCAATGTACATCTACTGGCCTGTTGTCTTAGTCGGACTGACTCTAATTGTGCTCTTCTTACCTGCGCCGATACTCTATCACCGCAGCAGACGATGGTTCGCTTATTCGAATGTAAGTCAAGAGCCGCGGTCCATATCAGATATTCTGACAGAAATAGTGGCGACTTTTCTTTGCTGGTTTGTATCCAGTAGAATTTCGGGATTTCTTCCTCGGCGATATGTTCTGCTCACAGACATACGCTATGGGTGTATGTGCGCCGCCCCAACGGACATGTCCATTTAAATACTTACGCTATTTACAGAATATCGAGCTCTTCTTTTGTCTCTACGCGAACGGATGGGGGAACCCTACATCGTGCAACTCCTCGCACTCCAGGCTGCTTGGGTTCTTCACGACTCTCCCAGGCATTTGGCGTGCGCTCCAGTGTATACGACGTTACTACGACACCCGGAATGTGTTCCCACATCTGGTCAACTGCGGCAAATACATGTGGACGATCCTCTACTACATGAGTCTTAGCCTTTACCGGCTAGACAAGAATTGGAGTCTGCGGTCGTTCTTCATCTTCTGCGCAACGATTAATGCAACCTATTGCAGTGTCTGGGATCTCGTTATGGATTGGAGCCTGATGAATCCATATGCAAAGCGACCGTTCTTACGTGATCACCTTGGATACAAGAACGTATACTGGTACTACACTGCCATTTTCCTGGACCCCATTCTTCGATTCAACTGGATATTTTACGCCATCTACGCGGATGACGTTCAACATTCTGCAATCCTTTCCTTCGTGGTAGCTCTTTCAGAGATTGTCCGCCGAGGCATTTGGACGCTTTTTCGCGTGGAGAACGAGCATTGTACGAACGTTGGCAACTATAGGGCTTCTCGGGATGTTCCCTTGCCGTACAGTACCACTAGCACATCGACCGAGAGCCTGAGCCAAAGCGATACATCAGCTGAGCAACGGCCTAGTAGCCCCGCCGCACACACCGCTGGACCTCCTGGCCAAACTTCTGGCTTGGACCTGGAAAGCCAGCGGACTCGCGAATCGTTGCGTCGACGAGCGTCTGGTCCACCTACGACACCAGCTACTCGCGCGCTAACGCGTGTTGGTACTATGCTCCACACGGCGCACGCTCAGGATTTTGAGCGGAGAAAGAAGCCGGAAACGGGCCCTAGCGGTGGCAGGGATGAGGATGATGAGGATGAAGACGATGATGACGGCAGTGCTAGCGATGATGAGCAGAAGAGACGTGACGAATTCAATGAGGAGGACATGGAAGACATCGCAAGAGCCGAAGGTCTAATTTCTAGAGCGAGCGTGGAAAGTCCTAGGGAGACGGGCAGAAGGCTGTGAGTAGTCCCAGCCCAGGTCTTTAATATGCCCATGAATTCTTTCATTTCTGGGATTAAACCCGCGCTGTTGAGGAGTTTGGCTGCCCAGTCGCATGGGGAGTGTGGGTCGAGGTTCCACGCCAGGACCATGGTTATTCGGCGTTTCCTGAGCGGGGATGAGGTCAACACTCGACTAGCGGCTCTCCCTTTCTTTCAGAAGGTAGATAGGATTTACAGTACATAAGACAAGACGGTTCCCGCTCTTTGAAAGGTGCAACACCGGGGTTGGGTGGCAGAGTAGCGAATCTATTACCAATTCTTAAAGTGGAAAAGCTCTAGGGCTTCCTAGAAAGGCAAAGATCATCGTAGTTGCATCCTCGCGTGCCCCGGCCGTGAAGTTCGCGGTGCTCATCTTCACGTCCGCAGCTCTGTCACCACCACGCCCACCTCCCCCACCGCGCCCCCCCCCCGCCGCCTCCCCGCGTTCCTTCCTTTCGCCGCATCCCTTCGCTTATCGCTTGTGGCCACCATAATTACCACAATACCAAACTTTCTAAGCGCGACAAACCTCAGCCTAATTCCTACTCGCCCTGCAGTTCCGCGCCTTGCGCAGCCTACTCGTCCGCGCCGATCTTCCATCACCACCCATGCGGAGTCACAACCAACGGGCATAACGCACAATCTGGGTCACTGCGCGCCCAACATCGTCGGCGGACCAAGGAGGAGCAATCCCGCGACGCGACCGGGCGGCTGACACGCTGTCAAGCTGCCACCATGGCCGACAGGAACATGGAGGTCTATCTGAATAAGCTGGCCGATCCGGCTTCAGGTACAGCAAGCCCGATCTCCACTTTGTCTTGGGATGAAGACCCAAAAGAACGATCCTGGTGCTAATGCGCTTTCAATTTACAGATCTCAAGATCAAGACCGGCGTCGCGACGGAGATCCGGGACAGCATCGAGCTCTATTGTTCCGGCTCGACATACGGCATCTTCCTGGAGAAGTTCATCCCGGTCTTCCTCAAGTTGCTAGAAGGCGCACCCGTCTTCGTGAGCACGTCGCCAGAACAGGTGAGCTTCCTCCGTCCAATTGCTAGAAACTGGGCAGAGTGTTTGCTAAATCAAGCCGCCAGCGCCTACGCAACTGCATATTAGAAATCTTGCATAGGTTACCGATGAGCCCGACCGAAGCGCTAGAACCGTATGCCCCACAAATAGTCGACCGACTCATGGTACTTGCGAAGATTGAGAACGAGGACAATGCTGCGCTGTGCATGAAGACGATAATGGATTTTGAGAGGCATCAGACCAAGGCTCTGGCGGATAAGGTGCAGCCTTTCTTGGACCTCATCGCCGAGATGTTCGAGAATATGGACGCCGCTGTCAAGGAAACGTTCGAGAACCCTTCTGGAGGTCCGTCACAAGATATTCCGTCCACACCCAGGAATTCCCAGTATTCACAGTCGCCGCGGCCCGGATCACCTGGTTCTGGAGGATCTTCCACTGCTACGGATTTGGGAGGGGAACAACAGCAGACAAGGCACCTGCTGAAGGGTATGCAGTCATTCAAGGTTTTAGCGGAATGCCCGATCATTGTGGTATCGCTATTCCAGGCTTACCGGAATTGCGTCCACAAGAACGTGAAGCGGTTCGTCCCGCTGATCAAGAACGTACTATTGCTGCAAGCCGGTCCACAAGAAAAGGCACATGCGGAAGCGAAGGCGAGAGGGGATATATTTACGGGCGTGAGCAAGGAAATTAAGAACCGGGCCGCGTTTGGAGAGTTCATCACCGCTCAAGTCAAGACCATGAGCTTTCTGGCCTATTTACTCAGGGTCTACGCACAACAACTTACGGATTTCCTGCCTACATTACCGGATATCGTCGTTCGCCTATTACAGGATTGTCCGAGGGAAAAGTCTGGGGCGAGGAAGGAGCTTCTGGTTGCGATCCGTCACATCATCAACTTTAACTTCCGGAAGATCTTCCTGAAGAAGATAGATGAGCTCTTGGACGAGCGGACGCTCATCGGGGACGGCCTTACTGTGTATGAGACGATGAGGCCGCTGGCGTACAGCATGCTTGCAGATCTCATCCACCACCTTAGGGAATCCCTATCGCAGGAGCAGATCAGGAGGACGATCGAGGTCTATACAAAGAACCTGCATGACAGCTTCCCGGGCACCAGCTTCCAGACCATGAGCGCTAAGTTGCTGTTGAACATGGCTGAGTGCATTGCCAAATTGGAACCTAAGCAAGAAGCCCGCTACTATTTGGTGATGATCCTCAATGCTATTGGAGACAAGTTCGCCGCGATGAACCGGCAGTTCGACAACGCGGTAAAGCTTTCCAAACAGTATTCCACGCCGTCAATAGAAGCAACACCGGAGAACTATCTTGCCGAGAAAGACAGCCCGCCAGACTGGGATGAGATCGACATCTTCAATGCCACTCCGATTAAAACCTCCAATCCTCGGGAGCGCGCCTCAGACCCCATCGCAGATAACAAATTTTTATTTAAAAACTTGTTGCATGGCTTAAAGAACCTATTCTACCAGCTTCGGGTCTGCAACCCTCCCAAAATCAAAGAGGAGATTGATCCAAGCGTACCCACACCGGCAAATTGGCATGAGGTGTCATTCGGCTACAATGCAGAAGAAGTGGAGGTGCTCATCAAGCTTTTCCGCGAGGGTGCGCAGGTTTTCCGGTACTATGGTGTGGAGAAGACGCCTAACGAACAGGAGAAGTTATCGCCTGGCGAGCTTCTTGCCAACCAACACATGATGTCAAGTGGGAAGGAAGAAAAGGAGCTTCTGGAGGCATTTGCTACCGTTTTCCACCACATCGACCCGGCTACGTTTCACGAAGTGTTTGAATCAGAGATACCCCACCTTTACGAGATGATGTTCGAACATAATGCCCTCCTACATGTCCCCCAATTCCTCCTGGCCAGTGAGGCCACCTCACCAAGTTTCGCTGGGATGCTTCTTCAGTTTTTGATGGGTAAGGTTGAAGAGGTCGGCACCTCAGATGTCAAGAAATCCTCAATTCTTCTCCGTCTCTTTAAACTTTCCTTCATGGCCGTCACCCTTTTTTCGCAGCAGAACGAGCAAGTCCTATTGCCCCACGTTACAAAGATTGTCACCAAGTCAATAGAGCTGTCCACTACGGCAGAAGAGCCGATGAATTACTTCCTCCTTCTTCGATCTCTGTTCCGGAGTATCGGTGGTGGTCGGTTCGAGCATCTCTACAAAGAGATTCTACCTCTTCTGGAGATGCTTTTGGAAGTTCTCAACAATTTGCTTATTGCGGCGCGGAAGCCTTCTGAACGAGATCTTTTTGTTGAGCTATCCTTGACCGTTCCCGCCCGTCTGAGCAACTTGCTTCCACATCTAAGCTATCTCATGCGGCCTCTTGTGGTCGCACTAAGGGCGGGCTCAGATCTCGTTGGCCAAGGACTGCGGACACTGGAACTTTGCGTCGACAATCTGACTGCGGACTACTTGGATCCTATCATGGCACCCGTCATAGATGAGCTCATGCAAGGTCTTTGGGAGCATCTCAAGCCGACTCCGTATAGCCATTTCCATGCCCATACTACAATGCGGATTCTAGGGAAGCTTGGTGGCCGCAATAGAAAGTTCATCAATGGGCCGCCACCACTCGAGTACAGGCCTTATGCCGACGATGAGCCAAGCATCGACATCCGGCTGATCGGCTCTACAAAAGATCGCGCCTTTCCTACGTCCATCGGTGTTGAGAGCGCAATTGGGAAGCTGCATGAAACCCCGAAGACCCCGGCCGCCAAGAAGTCTGATGGATTCCACAAGCAGCAGGCCTTCAAGTTCATTGTCTCGCAGGCTAAGCTCCTCCTGGGCGCGGACAGTCTGCCCGATGACTTCGCACAGCTCGTGAGACTCCAGGCCGACGACTTGAGCGCTGGTAAGCATGACGTTGGTCCGGATATCCTTGAAGCTTCCGAGAGGGAGAAGTCAAACGCCAAGAAAGATGCAGAACAGGACACGCTACGGAAGCTTCTCAAGGCAATTCTATACTCGACCTCGATTCCAGAGTTAAAGGAGGATGCGGAGAATTTTGTGGCACATGTGTGTCGCCACTTCGCCCTCCTGGAAGTCGGTACCGCCCTTGCTACTATTAAACACCGCAAGAAGCCATTTGACGTCAACAACGGCGAAGGCCCCGTGGTAATTGAAAGCCGGGTGATCTTGGAAGCCATAGCCGATTCTTTGGCTTCTGATCATGTGGAGGTGAAGGAAGCTGCCGAGGAAGCACTGAAGACGCTGCACAAAGCCGCAGTCACCATATTCGGCGCTTCAGAGAAGGCGGAGAAGCTCACCCTCTTTAAGCACCTTGCCGACATTTTCTGCCACAACTGCCATCAGGAGGAATGGTTCGTCAAGCATGGCGGCACCCTTGGGATCGACATTCTTACAAGAAAACTCGGCCTCAGCGATGCGTGGGTCAATGAAGGCGGGCGGCTCAACCACTTCGCTAGGGCTCTTGTGTATGTCATGCAGGATATGCCGCTGGATCTTACCAGCTCCACCCGCCTCAATGCTCAAAGCACCCTGGAGAGTTTGCTCCGTCGGTGCAGTGGATTATGGTCTAAGGATGACCTGAAGTCGCCTCCAAACTCTGACAATAAACTCCTTAGTCTGTGCGGCTTCCTTGTCACCATGCTCTCTCATTCCAACAAATATGTACGCAAGGCGGCCCAGGACAATCTGAAGATCATTGCTGAGTCGACCGGTGCGGAAGTCCATGAGCTTGTCCTTCCTGTAAGCAAGCGGCTTCTCGATCCTATCTTCAACAAACCTCTCCGTGCCTTGCCTTTCTCCATTCAGATTGGCTACATCGATGCTGTTACTTTCTGCCTGAAACTGGGTCACAACGTCCTGACTTTCAACGAGCTGTTGACCCGTCTGCTTACGGAAGCGCTCGCGCTTGCGGATGCCGAGGACGAGGGTCTAACGGCAAAGCCGTACGAGCAGAGGAACGCAGAGGCTATTGTCAACCTCCGGGTTGCTTGTATCAGGCTGCTGTCCACGGCGCAGACTTTCCCTGAATTTTCTTCCAACCCCCCCAATCAAACCTTCCTCCGCGTTATCGCCGTGTTCTTCAAAGCACTGTACTCTAAATCTCCCCAGGTGGTTGACGCCGCAAATGCCGGCCTCCAAGGTGTGCTTCACACTACGAACAAGCTGCCCAAGGATGTTCTGCAGAGCGGTCTTCGGCCCATTCTGGTAAACCTCCAGGATCCGAAGAAGCTAACTGTTGAGGGTCTCGATGGACTTGCAAGGCTTCTCAAGCTGCTCACCAACTACTTCAAGGTAGAGATTGGCTCTCGGCTCCTCGACCACATGAAGGTCATAGCCGATCAACGCGTGCTCCAGGCTGTTTCTTTCGGCTTGATCGAGCAGCACAAGGCCATGAAGACGGTTACCGCCATCTTGAATGTGTTCCATCTCCTCCCTGCGGCTGCGGTCAGCTTCCTTGGCCAGCTCGTTCAGAAGGTCATGGATTTGGAAACCGCCTTGCGCAGGACACATTACAGTCCGTTCAGGGCGCCACTGATCAAATACTTGAATCATTACCCGAAGGAGGCGTGGAATGATTTTGCACCCCGCATCAGGGATCACGCCAGCGGTCGTTTCTTCGCTCAGATCATCGCTGATCCTGCGAGTGGAGCTTTAAGAGAGGTTCTTGTGAACGATACTCAGGGATTTATCAATTCTTTCATGATCGATGACGAGCAAAAGAAGTGGCCTGCAGCGATCAATGCCATTCATGTTGTCGAATCGGTCTGCAAGTATCCTGAGACAAGTACATGGCTCATCAACCATGCCGACCTTCGCAAAGCACTTCTCGATGCTGGAAAGTCCCTCGAGACTCGGCTCCGGCAGAACGCGATTGAAGCGAGCCTGCGCCTCGCGGTGGACCAGGCTGGAGAAAGGCTTATTGGTGTGTTCACCAACTACCTGACTCACGAGCCTGACAATCTCGATTTCTTCGTGGAGATTGTCGACGCCGTTACTGCGGAGGAGCTAAAGGCCTCGCCAGTCTTGTTCCATTTCATCTACAAGGTCATGGTCTCGAGTGACTCGGTTGAGTACTGGCGGACGCTCCTCATTCGCTGTATCGACCTCTACACCGGCCGCAACACTTCTCAGAAAACGAAGACCTTTGTTTTCCATTACATCGTCAACCCAATCTTCGCTATGGATGTGATGAGGAACTGGGACAGTCTTTTTGGTGTCGCCAAAGGAACGCAGCTTATGGACAGGAGCATGACAGAAACAATCCACAATCGGCTTTGGCGGGTGTACTCTGTTGAGCAGGTGGAGGAGACCGGTCAGCTCGGTGTTGATCACTCAAGGATGGAGCTCCTCCAGATGACCACTCTGCTCGTCAAGTACCATCACGGCCTCATTCAAGATGCTCGCAAGGATGTCATTAAGTTCGGCTGGAATTATATTCGCCTTGAGGACATCATTAACAAGCACGCCGCGTACGTGCTCATTGCATACTTCATCGCGCATTATGACACTCCTCCAAAGATTGCGATCCAGATCTACTCTCAGCTACTTAGAGCACATCAGAATGAGGGTCGCCCGCTGGTCATGCAGGCTCTTGAGGTTCTTGCTCCTGTTTTGAAGAAGCGCATTGGCGGTGCAGACAACAAACAGCCGCCGATGTGGGCGAGGATCCCGAAGAAGATTTTGACCGAAGAGAGCTCAAACCTGCAGCAGTTGATCAGCATCTTCAACTTCCTAGTCCGCTACCCTGATCTCTTCTATGAGGCAAGGGAGCCCCTCTCTACCATTATCATTCCCTCACTCCCAAAAATTGCGCAGCCGCCGAGCTTGGGTAACGATCACAAGAAGATTGCACTCAACCTCATTAACTTGCTGCGTCGCTGGGAAGAGAGGTCCGCCAAGGAGTCAGGTCTCACGCTGGAGCAGCTCAGCATTGGAAGCAGGTCTCCCAAGAGGCGTCACGATGGCTCGATGGTTGCTCCTGATCCGCCTTCGAGGCAGTTTGTGGCGCCTCCGCCACTGCGACAGGCGCTCATCAAGTACCTCGCCACGTTCATCATGCTGATCCCCGAACGTTACCCTGTACCTTCCACGAAGATCCGGGAGAGCACTGCAGCCCACAACGCACCTCCAGTGCAGTCCACCGAGGCTTGCCAGATGGCTGTACAGCTCCTGCACGAGCTGCTGTCGCACTTCTATTGGAGTGATTTGGACATTGATAGCATCTTGGGAAGAGTCGAGAACGTCATCATGTCCGAGCCGAAGCAGGAAGAGAAGCCGGAAGCTGTGACCACTAGGCTGATCAACGCCCTCCAGGTTCTCAAGGTCTTCGTCAATGTGAAGTCCGGTGACTGGATCATAGCACACCTGCCGCAGTTGCAGAAGATGCTTGATAAGCCGGTCCGCAATGAGAGCGCTGAGATTCAGGACTGTCTTCACGCGCCTAGTGATGAAGATAGCAAAGTCAAGCTCCGGCCCCTCATGATGTGCATCCTTGAGGTCCTGCCTGAGTCTAATACTGATGAAGATGGCACTACCGAAGAGACACCCTCCACAGAGTTCATTGCTTTCTGCAACCAAGTAGCCACGGAGACCTTGGGAAACAACAATAACATTGCTGCTGTCAACCTGCTGTGGACTCTGTGCGAGCGCAGGCCGGACGACATCGATCAACAGCACATTGTCCAGGTGGTGAAGGTACTGAATTTCCTGAGCAGAGAACATCTGACGGCGCCCAACCAAATGCAAGGCCAGAACATGACCCCTGGCATGCGTCCTGAAGGTGGAGCTCCCTTAGGCTCGTATGAGCACGAGATCCAGATTGGTCTGATTCTGAAGGCGATCGATTTCTTAGCTGCTCGTATGACGCAGCTGAACGATCAGAGGCGCCCGTTCCTCACAGTTTTGGCTTCGCTGGTTGAGCGTTCGCCGAGCACGGCAATTTGCCAGAAGATTGTTGATCTCACGGAGGGTTGGATCTTCGACAGCAGTGAGGCTGTTCCAACGCTCAAGGAGAAGACTGCTGTGCTTTCTAAAATGCAGGCGTTCGAGTCGCGTACTGACAAGACTCTCTTAACAAAGTTCCTCAACCTAGTCATCAGGATCTACGAGGACCCAAAGATTACCAGGTCTGAACTGACTGTGCGCATGGAGCATGCTTTCTTGATTGGCACCAGGGCGGAGGACGTGGAGATGCGCAACCGTTTCATGAACATTTTTGACCGGAGTCTCAGCCGGACAGCGAGTGCGCGCTTGAACTACGTGATTGCGGGACAGAACTGGGATATCTTGGGACGCTCATTCTGGTTGAATCAGGTCATTCACCTCATGTTCGGCTCGGTGGAGGTGAACAACACCACACAGTTACACTCGGAGGATTTCAAGGTAATGGCCGCTTCAACCCTCTTCGCTACTTACTCCAAGGATCCACGCGTTGCGGATGTCATGGTGGACGATCAATTGGAGGCGTACATCTCAACTCATCGCCAATTTGTCAATTCCTTCAGCGAACTCAAGGTTCGAGACCTCTTGGACCCGCTCACCCACCTTCAACACGTTGACCCGAATTTGGCCCACGATATCTGGGTCAACTTCTTCCCGCTTTGCTGGTCGGCGCTGCCAAAGGATGACCAGGCTGATTTGGAGAAGGGGCTTGTTGCTCTCCTCACCAAGGACTACCACATGCAGTCCATCGACGAGCGCCCGAACTGCGTCCAGACGGTGCTCGAGGGTGTGGTCAAGGCGAGACCGAGGGTCAAGTTCCCGCCGCATGTCATGAAGTATCTTGCCCAGACGTACAACGTTTGGTACACGGCAATGTGTTACATGGAGGATTACGCCATTGATCCTATCATTGACACGGCTCAGGTCAGGGAGAGCAATCTGGACGCTTTGCTGGGAGTTTACTCCCAACTCGAAGAGCATGACCTGTTCTATGGCACTTGGAGAAGGCGCTGTCAGTACGTTGAGACTAACGCGGCGTTGTCATATGAGCAGAACGGCATGTGGGACAATGCTCAGAAGTTGTATGAAACGGCTCAGATCAAGGCCCGCACCGGCGCTCTGCCCTTTTCACAGGGCGAGTATATGCTGTGGGAGGATCATTGGGTTGTCTGCGCCCAGAAGTTGCAACAGTGGGAGATCCTGAGCGATTTTGCTAAACATGAGAATTTCTCGGATCTCTACCTCGAGTCGATGTGGCGTATCTTCGATGCATGGCAAAACAATGACCAGCGCGAGCAACTCGAGTCAAGCATCAAGGCCGTGTCGGATGCGCCGACCCCGCGTCGCATTTTCTTCCAGGCTTTTCTGTCGTTGCTTAAGCTTCATAGCGGTTCTGAGACCAACCAGGACTTCAACAAGGTGGTTGATGATGCCATACAACTCTCCATCAGAAAGTGGCACCAGCTACCTAAGAGGATCACGAACGCCCACATCCCGCTCCTTCAGAACTTCCAGCAGCTTGTCGAGCTTCACGATGCTAGTGTCATCTGCGCCAGCCTGGCTGCTACAAACCAACAGAACTTGGACCACAAGTCCCAGGAGCTCAAGCTGCTGCTGAGCACTTGGCGCGACCGTCTGCCCAACTTCTGGGATGACATCAATGCCTGGCAGGATCTTGTCACCTGGCGTCAGCACATCTTCCACCTCATCAACGGCAAATATCTGCAGTTGTTGCCTCAGCAGCAGGGTAACGCCAGCGGTAATTCGTACGCTTATCGTGGCTACCACGAGACGGCTTGGATTATCAACAGGTTTGCGCATGTTGCTCGCAAGCATAGCCTTCCAGATGTCTGCATCAACCAGCTCAGCCGTATCTACACGCTGCCCAACATCGAGATCCAAGAAGCCTTCCTCAAGCTCCGGGAGCAGGCGAAGTGCCATTACCAGAACAAGCAGGAGCTTAACAGCGGCCTCGATGTCATCAACAATACCAACCTCAACTACTTTGGTGCGCAGCAAAAGGCGGAGTTTTACACGCTTAAGGGCATGTTCCTCGCCAAGCTCGGCCAGACAAACGAGGCCAATGATGCATTCGGCAGTGCGCTGTACTTCGACATCAAGCTGCCCAAGGCGTGGAAAGAGTGGGGCCGCTACAATGACAACCTTTTCAAGCAGAACCCTACGAACTTGGACAAGGCTGCTTCGGCCATCAGCTGCTACCTTGAGGCGGCCAGCCAGTACAAGAATCACAAGTCCCGCGAGCTACTTGGCCGTATCTTGTGGCTGCTCAGCTTGGACAACTCGGAAAAGTTGCTGGCCAACACATTTGGAGAGTTCAAGGGAGACACGCCCAGTTGGTACTGGATTACGTACATTCCGCAGTTGTTCGTTGGACTGTCCAGACCGGAAGCGCCGATTTGCAGGCAGGTGCTGGGTAAGCTGGCCAAGACATATCCGCAAGCGCTGTTCTTCCAGTTGCGAACTAGCAGGGAGGACTTTCACCAGATCCGCAAGCAGCAGGAGGCCAAGGAGGCGAGGGAGAAGGCGCTCAAGGAGAAGAAGGCCGCGGCTCAAGCGGCGGCGAATGGTGGCCAGACACAGCAAGCGCAGGGCCAGAACCAGGGCCAAGCTTCGGGCCAGAACCAGGAGAACAAGCAAGGATCTCCGCCAAGGCCTGGTACCTCTGGCGGCAACGAAAACAACGCTCAGGGCCAGAACGGTGCTCAGAACAACGCTAATGGTCAGAAGGCCGAAGGTGGTCAAGCTACGCCCACTGGTGAGCCGCAGCAGCCGAGGAAGCCTTGGGATTATGTCGAGGAAGTTATGGCGGCACTGAAGACGGCGTTCCCACTCTTGGCTTTGTCAATGGAGACTATGAGCGATGGCATTGCCAAGCACTTCAAGTGCCCTCCTGATGAGGACGCTTACAGGCTTATCGTGGCTTTGCTGAACGATGGTCTGAGTTACGTTGGTCGCCAGCCCGCTCTGTACGCACAGGATGTCAAGCTGCCTAGCTCTACGGAGGCTAATATCACGCGTTTCGCCGAGTCTGTCCTTCCGCCGCACATCCGTAGGTCGTTTGAAGCAGACTTCGTCAACAAGAAGCCTACCATGTTCGAGTACATCCAGAAGTTGCGCAAGTGGAGGAACCGCTTCGAGGAGAAGCTCGATCGCCGCAGGCTCACTCACCACCTCGAGTCATACACGACTCATCTCAGCGACTTCAAGTACCAGAAGTTCGATGAGATTGAGGTGCCTGGGCAGTATTTGCTTCACCGCGACAAGAACCAAGACTTTGTCCGCATCGAACGCTTCTTGCCGGATATCGATCTGGTCAGGACGGTGGGCTTCTGCCACCGTCGCCTCAAGATTCGTGGTCATGATGGTAGCACGCATCCTTTCGCCATTCAACACCCTGCCGCCAGGAACTGTAGGCGCGAGGAGCGTATCTTGCAGCTGTTCCGTATCTTCAACACCACTCTCGCTAAGCGCAAGGAGAGCAGGCGCCGCAACCTGCAGTTCACTCTCCCCTTGATGGTGCCGCTGTCTCCTGGTGTTCGCATGGTTCAGGATGACGCATCGTACGTCAGTCTGCAGGGCATCTACGAAGACTACTGTCGCCGCAATGGCATCAACAAGGACGATCCGATTCTATTTGCTATCGAGAAGCTCCGCAGCATTGGCCCGCAGCTCCTATCACAGCAGCCGCCGCCAGGCCACCCCAATGCGGACCTCATCCGCCAGCGCAACATGGAGCAGAGCACGGCGATTCGGCTCGAGATCTTCGCAGCCATTCAGGAGAAGTACGTGCCGCCGACCGCGGTGCTGGACTACTTCAACGCCATCTATCCGTCATTCGCGGACCTGTGGCTGTTCCGCCGACAGTTTTCGTACCAGCTGGCGGCGCTCACGTTCGTCACGTACATCATGCATATGAACACACGCTACCCGCACAAGATGAACATTTCGCGGCGCACGGGCAACATTTGGGGCTCAGAGCTCGTGCCCAGCATGGCGGGCGGGAAGCCCCTCTTCCACAACCCGGAGCCAGTCCCATTCCGCCTCACGCCCAACCTCCAGACCATGATGGGCCCCCTCGCCACCGAGGGCATCTTCGCCCCCGCTCTCATGGCCATCGCCAGGTGTTTGGTCGAGCCAGAGGGCGAGCTCGAGATGCAGCTGAGCATTTTTGTCCGCGATGAAATGGTCCACTGGCACACGCAGCAGCATCGCCAGAACGTGCAGGACGGCCAGTTGAGGGAGAGCGTCGAGCATAATTCGGGCCAGATCGTCAAGAGGGCGAAGAGTTTGGCTGAGGTCCCCAATAGCAATAATTTGCCGGCGAATCAGACGGTCGTGGATCTTGTGGCGGTTGCTGTCAATCCGGGAAAGCTGTGCATGACGGACCCGCTTTGGATGCCGTATTTGTAGAAAGAGCGAGGTTCTTCATGGGGATTGGAAAAAGAAGGCGTATGGGTGACGGAACGGTAATGGAGTCATTGAGGACTTGGTTTGGGACGGTGGATTGGGTCGGATTATGAACGGATAGTTGGGAGGGAAAAAGCATTTGCGGCGGGCATCTCTTCTTTTTTTTTCCCCTCTTTGTTTTAGGGGGGCTTTAACTAATTTAGTTTTCCAAAGGAGTTCATTTTATCACGTGTAGTCATACAACTGGTTGAGCACGGCGTACTTGAGGTTTGCTGGTTTTAGTTTATAGTGGGGGTTTCTCGCGCTTGTGGTTGTATGAATTTGAAGTCAATTTCAAGAATGAGACGACTGATAGTGGAACGCGTGCAGTTGGACTGTGGGTATCAGTTTCTGGATGTGTATGAAGCTGGTGTTGGAGGCAGGCCTCTAGCCTCTCTGCATCAAATTACCCGCTATTCATTCATTCCCCTCTGATCCTCTGATTTCTCTAGCAAAACGCTTGAGTGAACTAAGGAATATTCCTAGTAAAGATCCGCTTCAATGGTGCATAAAAATGAACTGGACGAGAGCTTTCTCCATACTTGATAGATGACGTAGTTGGTGGCCTTTTCCCAAGGTGAAATGCCCACTTCCTTATGGGCATCAAGCTTCCGGAGACCGCATGTTCGAAACCTTCTCTGGGCATGCTTACTGATTCCAGATGCACAGTTTCCAAGTCCACTCCCTGTCCACCCTTTGGCGCATACCTCTGCGCCATTGCACTACATCACATGCCGCCCGGGTACGGTGAAGCCGAGCCGCAGCGGTAAAGAGAGCGGGAACCACACGCAACGAATGGTATATGCGACAGCGAGCGATAGAATAGAAGGCTCTCTACTGTAAGAGAAACATAGTCGAGAAGCGCTAATTACTATCCCTCAAACACCCTTTCCCGTACCTGAATTTGACGACTAGGCGAGGCTTTAGCAGATTTGAACCATTCACTTCAAGGTATGTAGGATTTCAGTTCCGCGAACTCTGGAAGCAATTTTTTTTTTTTTTTTGCAAGAAATGAATCTTCTTAGTTTTAAGAATTAAGTAGAGCAACTTCTCACGACAGGCAGCCTTGAGCGGGTGCTACTATGGCAGCTTGCCATTAATGATTAGATCGGAGCTATCTCTACGCTGACAGGGAGCCTTCTCTGGGAGATGCGACTTTGACAGAGGGATGCCAACACCTTCGCAGGCTGATGGAGCAACAACTCCGCAGGGTTCTCCAAGTGGCACCAAGCTCTCTATGTTGATGGCGGTCCGGGACTGGCAAGTATCATCAGCGCAGACCGACTCCAAATGTGCGTTTTGATTAACCATCTGTGGTTTCCCTTGTTCTAATGTTCATAGCTTTCTCTCTGCAAACGAAAAAAAAAAAAAACGCTCAAAACAAGTCTACGCTAATCATCTATTCCATCACCAGGCATAGCAGGGACATCCTGGAGGAGCCGAAGCAAACAGCATTCGATTAAATCCTCACCATCATGTCCGGCAACTTCAACCTCACTGCATGTTAAGTGATAACGCCGATACTAATCGGGTAGTCACGTTGCCAGAAAGCTTAGGGCAAGTAGTGGTCCACTTCCTTTCGGGCTCGTCCCGTACCAATACCTCTCTTTCCCGCTGCGGCTGCGTCGACTGCGCGCCGTTCAATGCCTTCCTAGCCGATGCGCGGTGGGTGCAAGGGCTTTGGGCGGGAAAGAAGCGTAGGATGTATCTGCACCAGATGCTCGGTGCGACGCGGATCGGCCGCACGCACGAGACGCCGAGGGGCGGGAATCCGCAGGTGCTAGTGGTGACGAAGACGGAGAGGGGTATGTGGTTTGATTGCGGGGGTGGAGAGCACAATTTGTGGCGGCGTTGAGGAGTTAGAGGGCGGCGGAATAGACTTGAAGGTGGTGTTGGGTGAGGAGGGGCATGTGTGGGTTGTTCTTGGCATTGGAGGGGTCGGCGTGCCGCCGGGGGATATGGCGAAGAATAGGCGAGTCAGTGGCGGCTCTAAGGCTGGTGTTGGAGTGCAGCGGAAGGTGGAGGAGGATGAAGGTGTGTGGCGAGGTGGAAGTGAGGATGAGGCTTTTGGATTTGTTCCTCCAATTACGCAACCCTAACGTTAGTCGCAGAACGTACGATGGAAGCAGGCATTCGAACGCAAAAGGCTAACAACACGGACGGCAATTCTAAACGGATGAATGCTTTGACTCCCGTGGCTATGTTGGCTTTGTATAAAGCTCAGGCGCCCGATCATTCCCCACGTTAGGTCTGATGTTGCAGATTCACAATCGCAGCAGCCCCATTAGACCAGATGGTAAGATACCTACTGTTTCTGCGGCATCACTGCTTTGCAGAGAAACGAGAGGACCTTGGCTTGACTTCTCTTCTTTGCTTGTGTATTGGCTACCAATCCGCCGGGAAGTCCCCCGCCTCGGCGTCGGACTCGGACTTCAAAGGCTTACCAATCCGACCTTGGAAGTAGAGACGCAGCTAGGCCGTAGTACCACAGTTCATTCCGACACCGTGGCACACATTAGCGGCGAGGGTGGCATACCGTTTAGGCATGCACCATGTTGTCTCTCCGACGGACACATTACCCCAAGGAGCCGGAAAGTCGGAGGACGGAGACTGCACAAATGTGCTCGGCCTACTCGGCCACCTCGGCCCCGACGACGGCGATGTGGGAGTCCGAGGATGCAAAAGCTCCAGTGAAACGTCAGCATCGAACCTTTGAAGTAAAATCATAGCAGTATTAATCTACTGGTATGAATACGTGCTTATCCCGTGTGCTAGCGGGCGATTCCTGCCTACCTGTAGTCGTGGAGCGTCTGCGGCAATCACTTGAGGATAGAGCAGCTATATTTGGATAAGTGCTGGCCGGCATTTTCTGATACCTCGAGGGAGACATACCCACTCGCTCTTGGTGTTTCAGGAAGTTTAATAGACATCATGTCTATCTTCCGCAAGGAGAACTGATTTGACAAGAGCTCTGCCGGGCTCGAATCGCTTCCATGAGCAAACTCTTCTACCACAGTCTACCCCCCCTCTCATCACCTACGGCCAACGACATCGACAAACAACTGCAAGAACCGAGGACCAATGCCATCAACGAAGATTCCAAAAAAATAAATCCAGGGCCCATCTCGAAGTGCGTTGAGCCGGAACTTGCAACGACCGATGCTCACCTCGCGCTCCCCATCGCATCATCCTCAGCACCAGCAACACCGTATTCAGACCAAGAACAGCGCCGACGACCATCCACACATTCCTAGCAGACATGCTGCACCCACACGAACAGTGTGACAGATCTCAGCTTTCATCGCCAGCACACGTGTCCTCTTCCAGAGGCGCCATTGCAGACTGATCGGAACGAGGTAACAGGCGCCTAGACACACTCTCATTGTTGCACCGCCGACACGCCATCCTCGACCACGCGTCACCGTTCCATCGTTTCTCCATCGATCGAGTATGTGAAGCCTCTTCGATCCGAAAAGCCGCGCGGGTGAACACGGATGCCTCCCATGCCGAAAAGTCTGAGCCGCCGCTATGGAGGACGCATCAGCACGACGGCCGTCCCTGCCACACACCCTCTACACTGTCCGACGGGCGCATCGCATCCCTTCCAGTTCTACGGCTAACAGGTATCGAGAAAATGCCATGCTACAGTTATGGAACTTTTGGAAAACCTCAACGTTCCACTTAAGGGGGTTGGAGCAGATACTTTCAATGGGTACAAGTGTTTCAATCTGCGATTGCGAGGTGTTCGGACAAAGATGTCAGCCAGCGGCAGTCAGAAGCTTCTGGGCAATACGAGTTGTGTTGAAAAAGGATGAGGATCAAGAAAACAAACGCCGTTTTTGTATTCCGACATCAGTCGCGAAAAGGCCTGACAGCTGCCGCCGCGGAGGAGCGTACCCGTTTTCTTCAACCGCGCTTTTTGCCACCAGTGCTCCCGAATCGACAACAATGAATGACAAAACTGGTGAGTAGGGATATAATACAGCCAATTCTAATGCGCACATCAGACGTCGCAATCATGCCTCCCTTCTATCGTCACAAACCAAACGCCTCCTTCAATCCCCGCGGCGCGAACATCAGCTCACGCGCCACCAAACCCACCATCAAAGTCCGACCAATTACTACCCTGCCTAAACACGTCCGCCCCGAGCCAATCCAGCGTCGGTTGGACGTCGAACAACGCCAAAATCATCTCATCGCTCGAACTTGTCGACGGCGCGCCGGAAACCGCCGCCGTTCCGGCGCCCAATAAACTTCGCTGAAACCATGGGGTCAAGGTTGTGTTGGGCATCATGTCTATGATGCCCTCTCCAGGCATACCATTTTGTAGTCTCTGGCCCTCGAGGCTGTAGTCTATCGTTGCACTTCCGTTGGCTTCACCATTAGGCGGATTGTCGCTGGAAGACTGCTGGATGAGGGGTTGGCAGAGGTTTACAAGGGTGGCGCAGAGCTTTGCGAGGCGTTGGGATACTGCGTTGAGGTTGGGGAGGTTCATGAGGGAATCGGCGAACTCTTTCATTAGTTGGAAGTCGCCGGCGTGGGAAGTGGCGACGACGTTGCAGAAGAGGACGAAGTAGGGATGGAGGGGCAAGTAAAGGGCGGTCCTGATAATGTCAGAGAAAGGGGATTGGTCAAAGGAGGTAAAACACTGACCATGGCAAGAAGGAGGCAAATGATTGACCGTCAAAGCGGGTTTCGACGTGAGTTTTAAGGTCGCGGATGGCAATGAAGGCCTTTCGTGCATGCTGAAGGCATTCCTCGCGCTTGATGGCGTCCGAGGCCACGCCGGTGTCAAAACGGAGAATTACGGTCATTGTGGCGTGGTGCATAAATTCAACGTAGATCCATTCCCTCTCAAGAGCGGTGTCAGTGGTATGCGGCGGAAGAGTGCGAATCTGCGGTGGGTCAGTGTGTTTGAATCTTTATAGAATGCAAGCTGGTGTACTTCGTCGGCTTGTTGTTGAATTTTGCTCATTTTCCTTCGAAGTGAAGCAATCGCTGCCTCCTTTCGCTGCGGAGAATTGAGCTGAGTAGGCTGGTAGTGTAGATCACACGAGATACTCGCTTGTATCTTTGCGTATTTTAACAGCATCTGTATAAAGGTGCTCCGGGGCCGGTCTGGCTCTATGGGTGCTATGACGTCCTCGGGGACGTCCCAGACTGGCATGCAGACGGGCCGGCCGAGGCTCATGGACAGACCTTTGTCGAACACATAGCACCACAAGAAACAGTTTTTCAGCTCCCTCTGTTCCTGCGTTAGTTCTTGGCTGGGAAGCGCAAATTGTGAAGAGTTATGTAAACCAAGCGCGACGCAAACACGTGCGGCGTTGGATGTGAGAAGCCAGCACGTCGGTGTTTCGCCCAACTTTTGAAGCTGGGTGATCTGGTCCTTGTCAGCCGTCGCCAGCCCTTCCGCACCGGTCCAGTCATCCGAACACTCACAGCAGTAATAAGTGCCTGCAACAAGGATAACGTTGGCTTCTCCAGGATGCTGATATAGTTCAGCGCTGTGAAACATCTCCTCTGGTATTTTTCTCTTGACTTCTCAAGAGCTCGCTGCATCCCAGCGCTTTGGTGGTCTTGGGGGAGGCGGGTCAGATATGCGTTGATGGCACCGTTTACGCAAACTGCGTATTGTATAAGGGTCTGGTCGCTTTCTGTTTTTTCGTGCAGAGCCAAGGCCATCATCTCCAGCGTCTTTGGTAGTATGTACGTTGAATATGCCATGTCAAAGGCTCGTTTACCAGAATGTCGAATTTCTGGATTCGGCATTGGATTCAGCAAGACAGGGGGAGGGAGTTGGGTGATAAATACCTGAGTAAACCTGATAGAAGAACTCAAGCGGAGGTGGGACTAAGCAGTCAGTTACCTCTTCTACACATCTCTCATTGCTTATCAGGGGCTGCCTCGTTGGCAGCTGCTCCATTTTACTGACGAATTCCAAGGCGGCCTCGAGCACTGAGCGTCTGTCGATACTGATGTTCTGCGACGCGTCTGCGAGGGCACCTTGGATGAATTTTCTCGCCTCGACCTGGGCAGCTCTGGTCAAATCGTTCTCTGGACCGGCGGCCACTGGACGGGCACAACTCATTTCGCGGTCACTATCAGGCTCTTTTTTCGACTCGCCCATCGTCGGTGACGCTGAGTGTTCCAGTCGAGCTCTTTTGGAAGGTCGGCTACTCGGGTCATCCCTTGGATCAAGATCATCAGCAGGACAGCGGTCGGTCTGACCGGAATGCTGTGAAATAGTCTTTTGAGAATTATATTCGCCAGCAGAAGCCGTGTTGCTGGTTCCATCTTGGGTAGGAGTCTTCCCGTTAGAGAGGATTGTGGCCAAGCGGGTGACAGAGTGTTCGAGGCGAGCAAGTCGATCGCTGATCGATTCTGGCTTGCCGTCGCTGAACGAAGTCAATTTTCGAGCATGTCACGAGTGTGCGAGCAGAAAGGGATGGTGAGAGGCTGGCTTACCCCCCGGCTGCCGCATTCTGCCGCGGCCTTCCGACACGCTTTGGGCGGGTCCTGAGGCACTTCGCTTTTGAATCGATGCAGTTGCCACAGGGGTCCTCCCTATCGCATTTGATCTACTGATGGGTTGAGATGGGGGCTGGGAGAAGATGCAGAAGCGAGCAAATACCTTTCTGGCATAGCACAGATCGCACTTGACCGCGTTAGCAAGAGAGCACGAAGGGAGCGGGGACGGTCCAAGGCCATGATGCAAAGGCAGCGGAAAGACATACAGCAGAATGCGCAGGCTGTCGGTTCTCCATCAACAGGGCCGCCATGGTTCGGCGCTGGTGGGATTCTGGACGTAGCAGTAGCGGTGAAGGGGCCGGAGGGAGAGAGGGCGTGCGAATGATGGACGGTGGTCATGGAAGGGTGGAGCTGGATCAGGGCGAGCGGTGGCAGCGAGCATTGAAGGCTGCAAAAGACATGTTTGGTGTTGGCAGGCAGACCGACAACCTTTCGGGCTAGACGAGGATTGGGATCGGGATAGATTGCAGGTGGGCTGAAGCTTGTCGCGCGCTTCGGCCAGTGCTAATCGCCAATGGCATGACCTCACCACTCGCGCCTTCGGCCTCGGCCTGCGACCGCGGTGACTGAGCAGTCTCTTGGCCCTGCTCTTGCTGCCTAGTCTGCGCTGCTCTACCGCCCTCTCACCGAGCTATGGCTGCGCCCTTTCGCCCGATCACGACGCAGCACGACTGAAAAACAGCATCAAGCGGCGGTTCTCTGCACCGCACCGCACACGGCCACCCATGTCGGCCTGAGTCAGTGAGTGTACTTGCCCCGGTCAGCGAAACCTCCATCCCGTCGTGAGTCCTGCCCGCTAGCACCGCACCTGCCGGCCTATGGCTCGCACGAGCGGCGTCGGCCCTTGGCTGCCTCCGACCACCGTTTTGGCTCTGCCTGGCCCTCGTATTATGCCTTCTGCCTACCCTGACTGTGCTTGTACATATCTTCGCCGAACACTGCCTCGTTGGGTAGCTTCTGCGCCGTACCGCGGAGAAATGACCAACGCAATCGGTGTTTCGACTCCGTGGTGCCTTCGTGGACTAGCCCGAGCTTCGGACCAGGCAGTTCTTACGATGGATGCCGTGCGGTACGGGTGCCGGCTGTCGGGCTGTTAGCTTTTGCTATACTTCGGCGCCGGCTCGTTTCCATCTTTTGGCCCAGCCATGGGCAGGGCTGGTGGACCTGAGAACCATGGGCGCAATGGGCTTGTCAGAAGGCTGATGCGGTGCTCCTGTCGTAGCATTTATAAAGTCAATCGCACATCTGCAATTCAGCTGCGGATCTGGCAGTAATAGCGCAAAGAAAACTTTGGAGCGATGCGCACTAGACCGCTTCCGCTCGGTGCCGAGCGAATCCGGAAATGCAAATGCTCTGAACCAATCCACCAACACGGATGCTGCGGGCCCAAGTATTTGAGGCGGACTCGGACGCCGCGTGCTTCTACGCGTTTGCTCCTGGCTTCTCTGCTCTCCGACCATTGACTCAGCATCAAAAGCACGATTCCCAGGCCGGCGGCCCCTAACATCCTTCAAACAGGCGAAGCGAGATGCGTGTCAAACGCCGGGGCCTTGACTGCGGCGCAAAGCGTTTGGATTGGCCGGCTGGGCCTGCGAAACTCGGGACGATCGGCTGCTCTCCCGTCTCAAAGACCTCTTCCACTGCGGCCAGATGGCTCCCCCTGCTTCCTTACAGCTATCCTGCAGAATACGCAGGGCAAGTTCCCCCGGCGGCGTAAGGTCCTACGGGTGGGTTTAGCCACGGATAAACGGCTGCCGACCAATGCTGGAGACGACGCTTGCCTTCCTCATTTG